>CM071605.1:19697154-19872154 GCA_036365135.1 Miichthys miiuy
AGACCTACAACCCATTTATGGTCCTGAGTTATAAAGATGATAACAAAGATACTTTACCTGCTGCTAGAATCAGGTATATCAACAAGCGGGTGTGTTTTCTGTGATCTGCCAAAAAGCCCTGGAATGCCTCCATTTTCTTTTTTAGCAAGCTAAACATGCTGAAAGGGAAAATATAATGGGGTGGATAGGAACAAAGCACATAAATGTTACATCAAAGAAGAAACAAAATTTATGTTTGGCAAAAACAAAATCACAACCTTTTGTTCTGTTGGTCTGTCTTTTTTTCGGGTGCATCATCTGCAATTTTGGAAACACTGCCCATATCAATGTGTGTCTGATCCTGCTCCTGTCACACACACACACATGGTTTGAGGATAAAAATATTAAGAATATGCTTGAACAAGGTGGCTTTCACAGGGCACAGTCACACATATTTACTCAGAACTTAATGCAAATTGGTGACTTGGAGGAGAGATTGAGACTGTTCTTTTGTGAAGTGCATAACATCCTACTTAACCCACTGAGCCTAGAAGCAAACTAGGCTGTGTGTGTGTTTTAATACCTTTTAAGCGTATTTAGAAAAGAAAAACCTTGTTGTAATTTGATTCAAAACACTATTTGAACCTTTTGGTGTAATGTTAGTAATCTAATTTGGTAAAATTTAACAAATGAAGACACATAGAAATAAAGACTTTTTTTTTTCATAAAATTACCTAAAGTAGAATGTTGCAACTAAACATTTCGAGTCATTTTAAACAATACTATATTCAAGAATAGCTTGAGAAGTAAGTAATAGCTATATTCAAAAATTTATCTTACCTTTGACTTAAAGGCGCTGTTGTCTTTACCCATGTTTTATTCTTTTCTCTATTCCATTAAGCTCCCCTGTCTTGCTGCTCACATATATAATATGTAATCACACTGGCTTAACTGGGTAATTTAACTGGGTTATAAGCACACCTGTCCTCTCCTTTCCTCCTCCCATCCTCACTACACCTGTGACTCCCTCGCTCTCTTCCTGTATCTCTTTTCCTCCCTGGTGTTCTTCAATAGTTTGCAGGATACTTTGGATAATCTTCTTCAAATGTGTGACAACGTTATTAACATTATTAACGTTCCTTCCTTCCTTCCTTCCTTCCTTCCTTCTTTCTTTCTTTCTTTCTTTCTTTCTTTCTTTCTTTCTTTCTTTCTTTCTTTCTTTCTTTCTTTCTTTCTTTCTTTCTTTCTTTCTTTCTTTCTGCTCACACACACTCACCCACATGCAAACACACACTAAAGAATACAGTCTCTGTACTACTATCTTGTCTAGCTGTTATCAGGTTAACTTGCAAATGGTCATAGGTCATTAAGGGACACACACACACACACACACACACACACACACACACACACACACACACACACACACAGTCTCAGTGTTTCCAAATCGTTCCTTTCTCTGTTACCTTGGTCCTATATGAATGTAGCTTGTGCATAACACCACAGTAAGTATCCCAGCAGCCACTAGAGAGCAGTAGTGTATAATTTCTCAGGACCATAATACACGTGGCTGGTAGGTTAGAACAGGTTCATGTGAGTCCACATCACAATATTTATATAGACTAAGAGACACACTGGGAGCTCTCATTCAAAGCTATTTTGTGCTTTGCTCACAACCATATAGTAAACACGACTATGAGAAATTATTACCTCCTATTACAGTACAAAACTGCCATAGTAATGAGAAACACTCCACAAAGATTACTGTCATTTGTCTTGCTTGTGTATAAAAGCCTAAAATGCTAATCCTAAGAAAATGAGTAATAATTTCAGACATTACTCCCCTTCAAATACAAAAGAACAATCATCTGTCTTCTATTTGTTCTGTAGGATTTCCAAACCTGTTTTCTCATGGGAGTGAGGTAAGAGTTCAAAATGGAGTGTCCAAAAAACAAAAAAAAATCAAACACTTCTTCTTTTCACTAAGGACACATGGGCTTACTAAAGACCACTATCTCCTAACACTTTAATGTAGTGGATCCACATGCTAAAACCATTAATCAAACTGAAGTCAAAAACTCAAAAAAGCAAGGACAGTGATGGGAAAATTCTGCCTGACTAAGGTTTGTTTATCCACGATGTGCACTGTGCCAAAATCCCTCACAGTTAATAAAGAAAGAAAAACACTGCACACAGGATTAGCTATTGTACTGTTTTCTGCATGCTTAGTGTCTCCAGTGTCCCAGTCATGACCTGATCTCTCTGTCATTCATGGCTTTGGGGTAAAGCAGGATATAAACCTCATGTATTTGCAGGGGCCCAGATGAATAAATCATAAAAGTATTTGATAAATGTTTGAGCTTGAAAAGAGGCTATTTCTTCTTGTGCGAACCTGAAGGTGTTGCCATTAATAAACACATGATGTGGCGACTGTGATACTATAATACGTAATTGTGATGCAACAACAGGTGACTGTGACAGAACAGTGATGTCGTAATGGAAAAAAAAAAAAGATTGATCAATTAACAAAATATATGTACAAATACTTTAATAATCTATTAAACATTCAAGTCAAAAAAAATTTTTGAACTGTAACCAGAGGCAAAGACCTTTGCAATGAAAGGTGACGTTGCTAGGAGAGCTGAATGACGTCATGAGAAAATAATACACACACTGCCATCTGACCAACAAAATCAATGTAGATAAAATATATCAATATATAAAAAAACATGAAACAAATCCTGCTTGTATAGATAAGTGACTCTTACACGATACACAGCATGGCAACTATTTTTAGGTGGCAAGAGCTCATTATCTGGACGATCTCAAACAAAGTTTTATAATTCAGTGTCATTGGATCAACATCAGGAAAGCATCCAGATATACATTGTGTCAATAAACAAGGACATTTGGCTGCTATGTCAGAGAAAAATCCAAGCCAAAAGGCTTTGTTCACTGTTTCAGTAATGGCACATTTTTAAGTCAGTAGCAACATCCTAAATTATATTTGGAAAGGGGTGAATTGTGTTTTGCAATTAAAACATCAAACATGCTGCATTATTTGCACCAGAAGCTGAATACCTGTGGCATACTGCTCACAGTGTTGGATAAAACACATTGTGCTTTGTCTGTGGACGGTTCCAGGGAGCGATTACATGTTTAAAATGTCAAAGACCTTTAACACGGGTTAGAACCTCTGTGAAATTTCGAAAGGAACAGAGAGTAATTGGAATATTATGTTTGTGAGAGAATATATTAATTGGTACAACCACTCTGTGTTCTGTGCATAAACGCGTACGCCTCGGTTTCTGAGGCAGGCATCCACCAGATTGGTTCAGACACAGACAGGGCTCCATAATTACGCTCCTCTATTCAGCAGCACTGCCTGTGCGTCAGCACAAACGTCATATTAGAGCTGCACATGGGGACAGGACATTGGAGAGAGGGAGGAAGAGGAGAGAAGAGGACTCCTCACAGTTGTGTTGTGTTGTTGGTGCTCACAGGCAGATGTGCTGTCATTCTGTCTCTGACATACAAGGTAAAATATCGGGGGGGGTATCTCTGCTCTACACAGCGTAAAAGACAGATCAACCCTCGTGTTAGAAATACATCCAGCGTTGGGAGATCTATTGCTGCAGAGTGACTGGCATGCAGCCGTATAGCCTCCACTCTAAGATGACAGATTATTGATTTAGGTCTGGTTTGGCTGGGAGCCCCATATGATTATGAAATATGGTCTAATGATTTAATAAGGTGACGCTTGGTCTAGTACGTGCCAGCTAAAGACTTGATGATTGGTGATTGCTCCCTCTTTCTCTCTTGTTTGCTCTCTCTCTCTCTCATGTGATGGCTTCCAGTGGAAGTACCCATCAGGTTTGGCATTAAAAAAGGCTTATGTGATAATTGATATGTTATAACATGTTGTTTTATTTGTATTGCTTCTACTCCCAAGTTATTCCCAATACTGTACTTGAATGTCTACCTAGACTCAAAATAAGGCCTCCAGACATATTTGCTTTGCATTGATTAACTGTATACAGGTCTACTTGTGAAACACCCAGCATAACAACCAGATGATAATGATGATTATAATGACGATGACGGTGATGATGATGAGAATGATTATGGCAATTAGAGCCTGTAAATTGATAGCCCCTTATATCTCATTTACGCACATAATCTGAAGGCAGCTAGCAGATAAATTAAATAACCTCTTCAGCTCAGGAGCCTCCCCACCTCTCCAGACTACCTCTCTCTCTATCTCTAGCTGTCAGACAAGGACGCTCACAAGCCCAACTCAAGGCAAGGCCGGTAAAACCTGTCACAGACCGTGCGCTCTGAGAGGAACTTTGATGATGACCAAAAATTAAAACAGATGGGGTTGCAGCTGAGGTGCCCTTGAGCAAGAAACCCCTTCTGCTCTGCACCTGACCCCTTCCTGCAAGCAGAGCACGGAATATTTCCCTGAGGGGGGATCATTGAGGTATCACGTTATACATGATCTGCTTTGATGCTGATGATACCGGTCCTCATCCTCATCCTCTCTCTCTCTCTCTCCTCAGCCTTCACCTCTGCGCACAGAAACCACGGAACGGATCTCCCATCAACCACCACCACCACCACCACCACCCGTCTCTCTGTCGAGAATCATCCACAACACACAGAGTACATTGTGTCGAGGAGACCCGGTCGGTGCCTGTCAGCTGAGTGGGAGAGAGAGAGAGAGAGAGAGAGAGAGAGAGAGAGAGAGAGAGAGAGAGAGAGAGAGAGAGATCCTCCTTGGCACACACCCGTCAGTGTGGCAGTGTGATTTTGACTGACTGGCTGACTGACGGGGGATTCTGGAGGAAGCACACAGGAAAAGGAGGACACACATTTCTCCTGTTTTCTTTTTTCCCCTCCTCGCTGTCTGTCTTGTTGTCACCACCGATGGTTTTCTAGCCGCGCCGCCTGCATCCACCTCAGCATCGGATTTTACTTTATTTCTCCTTTCCTTGATTGGCTGAACCGGGGCTGATCCCAGCCAACCTGGGCCGGGCCGTGGGGCTGTTCAGCGAGCCTTATAGCTGAAGTTGGCACCCGAGATGAGCGCCTTGAGACCCGGGAGCGGTGGTCTCTCCTCGCCGGGGAGAGGGTCTGGGTCGTGGCGGTGCTGGTGGTGGTGGGTTGTGTTAGTCGGAGTGGCAGTTGGTTCGGGTGATTCGTGGTTGTCCGCGGAGGCATGCCCATCACCCTGCTCCTGTAGCAGCACCAGGATCTCCTGCGTGGATCCGGAGCGGGGTATCAATGCTTTCCCTGTCCTGCAGAGCGAGGCGGAGATGGAGAACATCACCGACATGTGAGTGTCTCTCATAAGCATCAGATTTACAGAAGGGAGATGCCGGATTCATGAGTGCTCCTTAAATCTTCATATTTATCCCGCGTTTCCCCCCCAAGTGTGGCTGCATTTCCCAACACTTACAGGAATGTCATCTTTTACCCCACAGTTGTGACTGGAGCTGCCAGATTTGATCTATTTTTTGTAATAAATCTTATTTTTACGCGTGAATTTCACAGTAGTTCGCGTGAAAAAATGAAGCCCTGTTCATTTATTCGGCACGGGTCCGGCTCAGACACGCATCATGTGTAACCTACATTGCATAACAGACTTATTGCCACCATGGGGCACATCAGTCTTACAACACCGGCGTGGAAACAAGCCATTTAAAAATGAACGCATGTTGAGACTGATAGACTTTAATTCTAACAATCAGACAAAGCCCAGTCTGTGTGCGGGAGAGTGCGTGTGCCTACGCCTGTGTGTGTGTGTGTGTGTGGAAAGAGACACCCACATCAGACACCACTGTCCAAATATCAGCACAGACACTTCCCGAGATGGCTTAGTGTGTTTAAATGAACCACAGAAGCACAGAAAAAATCGATGCTCGAAAAAGGCCACATTTTTCTAGTCAGAATCAACATTTTGCATGCGTTTGAAGGCTGGACCCTCCTTGTTGAACTACTGGGTGATAATTCAACATGACATAAAATCTCACTGTACATTAAAAATGTCCTGTACATCCCCTGTTTTCACTGCCATTTCATAAAACGTCATTTAGCCTTGAAATAAATGTAGATATGTTTGAGCATTTATATCGCAGAGCAATTAAACAGGAGATTCAAATGTTTAATTGCTGCAATATCTTTCTTGGCAAAGATAAATGGCCTTGTTGATAATGACTTGTCAGAGATGAACTTGGAGAAGCCTTGGACGCCGTTTAAATGAGCCAGCAATCTGGTGAAATGCATTCACTCAGTGCTTGGCTAATGTAAACAGAGAAATTACTGATGACCGTGCGACGTCTAACTCCAAACGACCTTGCCAAAAAAACAAAAAACTGGGAGATACATTAGGTTAGCGTGTCCCCAGTCTGCGTTAATTGGTTAAACGTCCTTATTTTATGACATCTGCACGGAACAAAACAATTTAACAGAACATAATGGGCTCTCAATGTCAGTGTGTAGTCCTCAAACACACTTCACGTGTTCATTTTTGTCTTATATATGAATGTGTTTAGTATAAAAGTTAAACGGTCTTATTTAGTTTCTTAGAATGTTGATGTTTTTTTCTGGGTGTTGGCCCTTTACGAAATATTAACACAAGAAATCACAAAAAATCAAAAAGAAAATATCTATATAAATATGGCCCAGAGGCAATCATAGTAGGTTTAATCTGATGGACATATGCGGGTGTAGTAAGCTTAACTCTCTCCCTGCAGTGAAAACCACATGCTCTTACTGTTTGGCGATGGCATTATTATTCAGCACTGTCTGCTTCTGACTTTATAGTTGATTTACAGATATTTATCTGCTGCATGTTGAAGGTATAATTGGTGATTTATGGTAGATTGTCACCCTAAAAAACATTTCATTGTGTGTCAGGAGATTACACTCTTTAGTAACTGTAGCAAAACAGTGTGTTAAAGATACTGCTTTCATTTATCGGGTTAGGGTTAGGGTTAGTGAGTGGAGAGAGAGGAGAGGTGATGTACAACAAAAGTCCCCTGTCAGACTTGAACCGGGGGACGTGTGGTAGAGAGTCAGAGGGTTTGGTTCTTTCTTTTCAGTCCTCACTGATTCTTTTCACTTGGATTAACTAAAATGTCATTATTTTGCTGTAATTTCAGAGATGAGAGGCATAAAATACAATGTATCATGTTGCATTTGAAATGATTAGCAAGAAAAAATAATCATAGACCAAAGGCCGTTCACTAGAAAGTCACGTAATGGTCTTGGAAATCAATTAATCTAATTAGTGATGTTTGATTTCCCAGTCGGACGCTGTGCGTCTGATACATGAAAAACATTATTTAATGACCTTGTGATTTATCCAAACAATACATGCAACAGTGATACTGAGTACAAAGAGTAAAATACATGCATGCATGTTTTTCAGAGCTCACAATCATCTCCTGTTGGCCCTTCCACGAGTCAAGTGGCTTGCTCAAGTGAAGCTGAGGATAAGACGAGAGTGATCTATGACTGTTTCTCTGCTTTTACAAACCAACCAGCTTCCCCCCCATGTGTGCCATTTATCAGCTGTAGTGCCTCAGGACTTCATTTTTTAATTTTGAACTCTAATTATATGGGCTTATTATGTTCCTTTGTCTTGTCAAAATGCTTCTGTTTATGCATCCCTCCGTTAACAAATGAGCCTTCTGACACACACACTTGTATCTCCTGACAGTTACATCGCCAACCAGAGCAGCTTCTCCTCCATCAACGACAAAGACCTGCACGACTACAAGAATCTCAGGAACCTGTAAGTCTTTAATGGCTTGTATTACAAAGACAAACAATCTGGACCAGGGTACATATTCAGAGCTATCGTCTGTGTTCATGTCATATATCTTTATAGTCTGTGACTGTTTTGATGACCACATCATCTATTGTGCTAAAATGTTTCATCTTAGGGCCAAATATAGATAGTAAGACAGAAGCAAGAACAATTTCATTACACTCTATACTTATATACTTATATACTTATTATATACTTCTATACTTCTCTATATAATTTTGGCTTTATTGATAAATGTTTTTTGCTTAAGGCAGTGTAGTGTCTACGTCTCTTGTTTTAACATCCTGCTGTGTTTATGGCAGTGTCCCTGGGTGTCTTTCTATGCATCTGTGTCTAATTTTTCTTCCTAATCTAAAACAGATTTCTACGAAGCATCGCTCTCCTGCACAGTATAATATTCTGTTAAGCAGACACTACCTAATTTTCCAGCCAGCATCCCTTTTTCCTAGACAGATTAATACAAAGCCAGTTACACACTGCAAGTGTATGTGCTTTCAATTGTGGTTTGACCCGGAGGGAACAAAACTCTGAATGCAGGCTGGATGAATGTTTGAGCCACAATCAAGGACAACTATCCCGTGTGTCTGAGAAACACTTTGCATTATAATTATACTCTGTTTCGTTAAACGTCTTGTTTTTTTCCAAGATGAAATGAAAATCTTTGCTCAGTCTCTTTTTCGTCAGATGTGATCAGCCAGTTATAGAACATCTGTTAAATCGACTTTTCATATCAGATAATGATGTTGTCTTCTCACACGCTCTCTGCACCTGGTTTTGTCAGTGCGGAGTAATGCACAGTATGAAGAAATATTGAAGGCACCTGACTCACACTTGGAACTGTTTTTTTTTTCGTTATTTTTTCTGTTATATTTATATATAAAAAAAAGATAAATGCGCAGGCGTTGTACTGTGGCAGACCTGTCAGCTCGCTAGAAAGATTTTTAATTGGGCCATTTTACATAGACCCCTCTGGATTATTGAGATGAAATCATTATTTTGTATGATTATTAATTTTAAGGAATGATGGACTGTTGATGTTTGGTACAAACTTAAATCTGCCAGATTGTCTGATGAAAAAAACCCCAAAACATCCACAATGTAGAACCTTTTGTGCATAAAGTCTAACATATTTGTGTCTCTATGAAGAGAAAAGACTTTGTTATGTGAGTTAAGTTGATGTCAGACAAATTTAGTCTCTTTTTGTCCATGTCAACAAATGGTGAAACATAAAAGAAGATAATGTGAATTAAAACAGTTGCAACAAATACCATCAGTTAAGAGAAAGTCATGAGAGTGTGTGAATTTCACAGTACAAACTCACAACTGAGTTGATGTAGTCTGTATACTTAATATATCCAGAGGATGTGTGTTATCTTCAGATTGATGTAGCTTTGTGTGCTATCATTTGCTTCATTTCCTTCAATGTAAACAACAACCTCCTTTCACATCTGTAGTCATATAACGTTCCTACTTTAACAGTTAATAAACAATTATTAATTGACAACTCATGTAACGCTGACTAAATGGAGCTGATCAGGAGCTTGAATTCATGTTTTTGCTGTTGTTGATGTTGCTGTTGTATTTGCTTGTGTGTCAGAACGGTGACCAACAGCAGGCTAACATATGTATCGAAGCTGGCCTTTCAAAACAACATCAAGTTACAGTACTTGTAAGTAAAAACTCCGATTTATTCATGTGTTTGACTCAGTTGAGGACAGGACTGTTAAAAATGTATAGCTATGTGTCAATTGTATGCAATTATTGTATTATTTATTGTTGAAATCGTAAAGTAAAGATGATTTATTTGTAACATTATCAAGAGAGAAATAACTGAGAGACTGATGAAAATGACGTCCAGTTCAGGTTGAACAGGATTTAATTGATTTTGGGATCTTGTCAACATAATTAAAGTTGGATACTTATTATACTGATCAAATGTAGCACTTAAGGTTAATTGTCACAGTCCTTAGAGGGGAAAACCTTTAATGAGAAATAATAATGCAGGCTTATTGGTGCATGTAAAACTGTGCTGTCAGTTGCTGTAACATCAACCTAATATTTTGTTAGTATTATAATCTCATTCCCTGATGTTCAATTTAATTTCCAGGAATCTGAAAGATAACAACCTGTCATCACTGTCCTGGAGGATATTCAGACACCTCAACATCTCGTATCTGTGAGTTCAGCACAGCCGTCTCTATCAGCCTGTACATCTCTGTGTCTGTCTGTCCTATCCTGGCCCACCTCCCAGTTATTGTCACAGTCTGTATATAAACATACACATATAGCATATTTCAGTGTTACCTATAGCTTTCTGATGTTGTTGATGTTTTGAAGTTTAGAGTTGCTTTTTCTGCCACGTGCAGCTTTTTAAAAATCTTTAATTTTGATTTAGGAGACTGAGAGCGAAGTGTGGTCAGCAAACGACATTTAACCATCGAGGCTCAGTATGACTGGCTATGGCACCTGTCAATAAATGCCCCACAAACATACCCTTTACTCAGTCTCATATTACTATAATAAAGCAGTCACACTGCTGAAATTATTGGGATAGTTCAATAGATTATGGGGAGACATGGGGAAACAGCTATCCTGGCTATCTCCGTGTTAAGCTGTAGATGTGCTTCTAGGTGGATTTTGTTTCCTTTGGAGGGAGACATGCTAGCTGATTCTCCCTGTTTCTAGTCTGTGCTCAGCTAAGTTAAGCAGCTGCTGGCAGCAGCCTCATATTTGACGGGCAGACAGAGTTTTATCAATCCAAATCCTATAACTCTACATGAAAACAAAACAGTGTATTTCCAACAGACTCTTTGACACTGTGCTGTGGAAAGTTGCCACATAGTTCAGCTGTTAATTTTTTTTCCAAAAATCCAGTCGCTTTCTCGCCCTACTACGCAACAGTTCTTGACTGTGTTTGTGTGTGTCGTGTTGGTGTTTGTAGTATCCTGACAGGGAACCCTCTGCACTGCTCGTGTGAAAACATGTGGATCAAGCTGTGGTTAGGAGAGGAAGCAGACACTCAGGAGCTGCGCTGCATCGAGGACGGAGGAGGACGCAGGCTGCTGTCCACACTGAAACTACCAAACTGTGGTGAGGACACACACACACACACACACACACACACACACACACACACAGAGAGCAAGGAGCTGGAAAAGACATAAGTTGTCGCTGGGTGAAAAGCATTGAAGCACCTGGAGGAGAACAGTAATTCCTGTTCAAAGATTTTCCCAAATCTTTGCTTTTACACATCTGTTTTTATGTAAGTTCATGGTTGTGTGTGTGTAGGACATATAAATAACATAAAATTTAGCAAATGTGCTAAGTGTCAGTTCTCAGGGGAGGCATGGGGGATGAAGAACTGGAGAAAGAGAAGTTTGTTGTTAAAACCCATGAGAATAACTACAAAAAAACAAAATTCATGCATTAACCACGGCCACTGCAGTAATCACTAATATATACCCACTGGTATGTGAACTTGTACAGGCTACAGTGAGGTTGCTGCACACACTGTATATCACTTACAGAGGGCTCTGCTTAGCCTGTAATACTGTAATTTCCCAAGACACTGTGCGGTACAAAAAGCTACAACGTCTAACACATGAGCAAGCAAACAAATGACCAAATAAACGCATGCATGCAAACTCAGGGCCCCACTCTTACAGAGGGCTTAAATATGTAGTTTGGTTTCTGCTGGGTGCTGCTAGGTCACTGTCACTAAAGAGGCTGTGTTATCTCTGTGCTATAGGGATTTTTCTCATAAGATGCAAAGATTAGCTTTGCACATATTAGGAAATATGCGACGTACAGAGTTGCGTTTGTGTGTGCGCCGTGTGTGAGAGGTTATTTCATCTTAAAGACTGGTTACCGGCATCCAAGAAATTTGCCGGTAGGTGTAGAAACCTCACTGCATTACATTATAGAGGCAGAAATATATTATACCAAGAGGGACCAGCACATAGATGACATCGGGTCTCAAAGATGCTGAGTGGAGAAGATTCACTGCATGTATCACAGTAAAATAAAGTGTTATAAAGACCATCTGCATTACGTCCTATAGCACCGGTGACCTGCTGTCAAGCATCCGATTTCATTTCCTTTTTCTCTGAATCATCATGTTTCGGTCGTCAAGGAAACAATTCTTTCTGGATTTATGGAAAGCTGCACCAAAATACCAAACTGCAACAGCAGTATTCTCATTTTTATGAGCAGTAAAATACATTTTCCAGAGATCTGATTGTGAAAAATTTATGAGAAAAATGTTGTTTAAGTTGCAAAGAAACAATATATAGTGTTCCCATGAGGAATAACACTTTGAAACACATGCAACAGTGCATACAGTTATTTACAACACCAGTATACTGTCAAGTTAACAAGCAAGCTTGTCACAGACCACAAACCTTTTATGTACTTGCTTGTGGGAGTGTTTATCAAGCTTGAACACTTTATTCCTCCCTTCTGCCTCCAGTTTTTCATGAGTCTCTCTATTTTAGACTCTTCTTCTTGTCATAAACAGGGTCAGATTACAATTTGACCCATCTCTGAAAGTCTGAGCCTGACCTGCTCTGATTCTCTAAAGAAAAATCTGTCCAAGCTCAGCCTGAATCTGGCTGATGTTCAGTAATAATTTTGAACTTGAGCCTGACCCAAGTAAACGAATGACACTCAGAATGTTCTAGCCTTTGGGACAATAAGTCCAGTCAGATCCAGTTTGTTATTGTAAAGTGAAAACATAAAAGAATCTTCACGTCTGATATAAATTTATAAAACACACAATAATAGCAGTCAGAAAAGGTTTATAGGTCTCAATTGAAATGTAATCAATGTTTTGTCCATAATAAGCCATAACATGAATCTTAAAGTGTTTTGCCTTCTCTGTTGTTGACAGAGAAAATGATCTGGTCAAAAATAGCTCAGGGCAGTCGGGACGCAGAAGATGCAAACAATAAGTTAGCCTGCAGGAAGCTAACAATGTCATTGATAACTCTTATTGATCCGTCCCCTCTGCCTCCCTTCCATTAAGGCTATTTTTGGCATTAGCACAGTTTCAGCAGGGCCCCTGGAGAGAAGGGCAGGGGACCCCCTGGCAGAGTGACATATGAGGAGGAGGACATGGTGGGGCAGGGGTGCCAAATAATGCCCCAGGGCTAACAGTGATACACCAAAAGACCTCTCAGTCTGGACGAACTGCTGGCCTTTTGCTCACTCTTTCGTTCTTTCTCCCTATCTTTTGCCTCTCCCCCTCTCTCAGGCCGTCTTTCGTCCTCTTTATTACTTATTTTCCAGCTGTCTGTCTGCTCGCACGCATGCATGCATGACTGTCTGTCCTACTGTCTGTCTGAACATTTCTGAGTGACACATGAGGAAAGCACAAAGCAGAGGAAGTGCCCAACAATGCCCTGAGGCTAACACTGTTCACTTGGGCCACCCGCATATGTCTCCCTCTGTTTCTCACTGTGGACTATTTACTGCTGGAGTTCCAATGGAAAAGGCTGGCAGGCTGTTCTCACTGCTGACCTATACAAAACTTTACTAAAAATGACTTCAGTTCTATACTTGCAAAATGAATATAAGTCAACTGTGTCACTCAGAAAAAATGTTGCGGGTGAAACAGCTGCAGGAATTAAAACACTCCCTCTCAGTTGTTTGTTAATGGGATGATTAAAACACTTAAAAAGCCCCATAAAACCCATAAAGTCTCCCCTCTTGTTTAATCCCCTTTTACAACTCTTCCTTAACTTGTAAGATTACTTTAGGACCACCCTAGTTAATATTCAGATCAAGAAATTTAAGCTTTTCCTGCCTTCGCACTCATTACAACTATATTTCTGCATAAAACCTGCTGAATGATCTGAATGTATATATAAATATAAATAATTAAAACCATCTGTCCCGAGAAAATGTGCTTTTTTCCCCATGTGGTTTGGATATGACAGCCGATGGATTACCAGACCTCTGCCGGTCACATCACAGCACTAGTGCACTCTGTCTTCATCTGTCTCCCTCTCAGTCTGTCCATTTGTTTGGCTAGAATGACTGTCTATCAAGTTTGATTTCCTTTGTCATCCCCTTTCCTGCTTTAATTATTGTTCAACTATTTTCCCTCTGCTCTCATCTTTCCTACTCTATAACCTTTGTTGTACCTGTCTGTGTCACACTTTCTACAGTCTTCCAGTTGCAAATGTGAAACATAGAGGCGGCACATAGGCAAAGACTCAGGCAGTAAACGGCAGTACAGACTGACCAGAGAGCCAGATGGCTCCTGTGTCTGTGGGCAGTAGATGCTATTTACATGTGTGAGTTTCCTATAGTCAGACAGGGAGTCCACTCATATACTTGTTAGATAAAACGAATCAAACAAGAAGACACAAAAGCTGTAAACTTCAGATGAACACACAGAGGTTAGATTGACAGAAACAGATTAGGATGGTATTCATGTCTTGCAGCCCTGATGTTTTACGAGGTTGTTAAGTCTTTTAAAAGGTAATGTACGCGACATTTAGTGCTGTCCCATCTTTGTTTTTGGCCCTTCAGCATCCTTTTTAGGCAACGCTGCTGTCATTTCACAGCAAGGTTTTTCTAACAGGAAACAATTCTTCAAGAGCTGCTCAAAACAATCCAGTAAATCATCTTTAGGGTAAAGAATGAAGAATCTGAAATGAGGAGGGAAAGTTGTGTAAAGATAGAATACTGTGCAGCTTTGATATGGTGGCCCTTCATATGACAAGAATGATGCATAGCTGAACCAGCTCAGTATCTCCAGGAATTATGTCCACGTTAGACGACCTACACCTCATGATTTATGTCCAGTGCAAATGCAGGAGGTGCTTTATGCAGTAAGAAGGAGAGTAAAGGTTTGGAGGTGGTGAATGGGCGTGTCTGACTTTCATTCTGGATATCACCTTTATATCAATCATTTATGATGTTTAATTTATTGTTGGCTGCCTTGTGCTTGAATTGTAGAAAGTGAAAATTTAAAAACACGTTATAAATGAACATAACCATGCAAAATCATCAAGTATCGACGTTCTTGTCTTGTAAGCCGATCAAACAGCGAAATAGCTTATTAAATACAGGAAATTAACTCTAAAACCAAGGGGAAACAGGATTAATGTGTTGAAATGTTAAGCAGTAACTTAAATATTAAACTACTTAGCACAATAACTGAATTGCCACACTCCCGAAGAAAACAAGAATGGCAGATACAGACAAGACAAGACAGGTATTGATGGATTTGAGTACAAATTATCTGATGTCATAGTCGGAGCAGGCCAGCTGACAACTTGACTGACAGTAATTTTATGTGGAAAATCAATAATCTATAACAGATTCTGGGTTTTGAAGCCGCTCAGACAGTCCTGCCTCCCATTCTCTGCTCCCATTTCTCTGAATTCATTGAGCACAGATCATTTTGTGAATGCACTGACAGTCTTCACTGTGCATGAACAACAAAAAAATATAAAGGCACACTCAGGGATTTTGTGTTGTGTCACTTTCCAGCACATTTCCTTCTCTCCCTGTTGTGTATTTTGTCAAATATTCCGCTCTCTCTCTCTCCTGCTTCTGCCTTTCATCTGAAATCACCACATCTCTGCGGTGGAAAGGCTGGAGCCTTAAATAAAAAAATGTGAACACTTCTCTAAACACCAGTGTGGACGTGCCCATTGTGGCCTATAACAAGAGCTGACAACAATGACACCTCCAACAATGACGCTGAAGTATGCTGTGGCATATTATGCAGAGGTTTCAATCCAGAGAGCAGTGGATGTTTTCCTTTTAAATATGAGCAAGCAGCTATTCAGCTCCACGTCACCGGGGCATATCCCCGATGCTGTGCTTCACAGCACATTCATACAACATGCTCCTGGTAAATGAAGGCAGTCTGGATTCATTGAGTCAAAGGGTGTCAAGGATTGTGTTCTGCACACATTTATTCTTCAAGGTTAGTTTCCATGGTTACAATTTTCTCTACTTATAAAAAATGATTGTTTACAGAAGATAAGGTCCTCCCCTGTGGCATTAACATCTGTTAATAAAACGTAAGAGAAACAATGATGGATGCACCACAAGTAGTAATAGTAGTAATAGTGGAAAAACAACAACACTTATACAGAAAATGCTTTTTTGGGAAATTCAAAATAAGCATTAGGACCTAATTATGCTTTGGATCCAGTTTTAGGATATCATTTATATGCAGTCGAACCCAAAAGAACAAGAAAAACATCTCATATTTTCCTGGTGCAAGTGCATAATTATTCATCCTGGCAATGAAAGTTAAAGTAAAACACATAAACGTGAAGCTTATGAATGACCCTCCTTCAGCTGAAGACACTTTACGCCTCTCAAAAAAACTACGAGGCAGATGGGCTAACTTTGACTCGAATGAATGGAAATGTGAGTGAGATATGAGATGAGTTGCTTCCCAATTAAAACACCTCCGTCTTACTGTAGCATGAAGTGCAGCGCCACATGGAAGCTGAAAAAAAGCCTGTTTTGACCTGTCGGTACAAATCTGGAGTGACGCTGTAATCCATGTTACTGTAAGTGAACAATTAAAGGAAAAAGTTGAATAAATGAGTGGAGAAACATTAATAAATGCTTCCATACTGGCCATAATGAGTCACATAATAGTTTAATGAGCATGAAAGCGGTGTGAATCATATGCCATAGTCCTCACAGTCACTTGATTTCAGCCTAACCGAACATCTGTTGTTATGATTTTGAAACAGTCTGTAAGACAGCGTTCTGCACCACCACCACCAAACCACCAAACAAGGCATCTTATGGAATAATGGCATCACTGATTAAGACACTTTATATTGGATTTTCCTGTAATTTGTCATCCATCTGTATCCGGTAACCCTCATGCATCAGGACAAAATGTCCAAACTGCTATAAAAACTTTGCAAATTAACATTTTTTCTGCGTTTTATCTCTTAAATAACTTCCAAAACCTCCAAACATTCAACTATTTTGAGGATATTAACCTTTTTAATGCATGTTTGATTACTTTATGTCACTGTTGTGACACAAACAATGATAACATCAAGTAATCAAACTGGCATTTAATTTATACCACAGTATTATTGGCCTATTAGACAAATTAAAATTTGAATTCCATAATTTGTCAAGAGAAGTTTTGTACAAAAATTGTGCCATATTCACTAACACAGTCAAAATGACGGCCAGATAAAGAGGACAAATTTGCCCAAATGGACAAAAATGTACATAGTGACACGTGAGGATTAATGAATGTGCAGTTAAAGAAAGAATTACACAGAAAAAACTTGATCTTGAGAAAACAATCAAGCTAGGGTTCAAGATTTTTCAGATCATCCAATAATATCACAGACAGATCTGTTGACATATGAGCTCAGTATATGTTATGATTTTTATTCCACTTTGAGCACTTTGAAGAACTTATTGTCTACATTGGCTGAAGGTTAAGGACGAAACTTCATCCTTGACTTTGGATTTAGTTAACTTGCAAAACAATCCCATAGCAGCTGAGCAGATTCCATCCAGCGGTGAAGACTGTGTGATCATAGCTGAATGCTAAGTGGAGCTCCAGTTGGGATTGTTTTGTTAAAACCTAAACACAGTATTTGGCTATTTCCTTTCATTTGTCATAGATGTTGTGCATTAGGAGGACCCTAGCTTGGTGTTGGCTTACTGTCACTTGACTGCCAGTATTTTCCATATGTTAACAACTAGCTGCAGCGGGCATGTAGCAGTCCAAGCACTGAAGCACATAATAGTGAAATCTTTCCACGTAATGACTCATGTGTTGTCACAGACGCAGGCTGGTGTACTATGCTAATTAAGGTAAATTCCTCCTCAATCCTACTTGTTGATTCTGAACACACCCGAGCAGCTAAAGGATTACAATCACACAGAATGTCATGGATCGTTAGACTACCAAAGCTGCGCTTGTAAATAATTGAACATGGAAATAATTTCCCATGTACTGACAGGTCATGACAACGGTACTCACATCAAAACCCAAAGAGGTTTCCAGAAGTTGTATTCAGATGTCGAGGCTCTGTGGGGTGTAGCCTTGTGTGTGTGTGTAATGTGACCTGCAGATGGCTGTAGTGGCAGTAGAAAGCTGATTTACTGAGAGCCTGTTAAGATATGTGGTTCTGATATGGCAACTGGACTGCCACCACTGAAATGTTTTTCCTTTTTTTGTGCGTGTGTGTGTGTGTCTCACTGTGATTGAGTGGGTTGCCGTAGTGATAAGTGGGTTGCCCTGGTGATAAGCATTCTGCCGACGGACAGAAGAGGTGGAAGAGAGGGGGGAGAGGAGAGGGTTCGATAAGAAATCTGTCCAGTTTTATCTGCAGTAGCTGTCGACACCCATTTCTTTTCCTCTCTTCTTTTTGTTCTCGTTTTCTTCCTCTCTTCTCTGGTCTTCCACCTTCTTTGTTCTCATCTTCTTCTCTTATTTTGCTCTTCTCATCTTCTTTTCTTCTCTTTAGGTTCTCGTCTTCTTCTCTTTTCTCTGTTCTCCTATTTTTGTCTTCTCTCCTTTTTCTCTCCTTCTCTTCTCTTCTTTCCTCACCAGGGATGTTATTGTACAAGGGACAAGGGTGGCAAGACTCTGATTGAGTCTGATTGGTCATACTCAGGTCACCTCCTGGTCAGCACTGTACACACACACACACACACACACACACACACACACACATGCAGACACACACACAGAGTCACCAGTGTCTTTGCTTTGACAGAGGCTTCAGACTGTGTCCAATCAATTTAGTACTTGGGCTGCTGAAGACATGCACTAGTAATCAGTGTAACCATCACTGTGTTTGAACTCTGTCTCTTTGTCTGACTGTTTGATTGGGGTGAGTGTGCTTAAATGAAAGACAGAGAGAGAGAGAGAGAGAGAGAGAGAGAGAGAGAAGGAAGAGGGAGATTGAATTCGAGGTCTTTCTTTGTGTGTCTTTCTTTTCACTCGGTGGTAGTGGGTGTGTGTTTGCCTGCTCTTCCACTCGTATTCTCGAGGTTGTTACGTGCCTTGTGTTTCAACTGAAAAGACAAGAGTTGGCCACGAATCCTAAGTTTGCTTCCTTCCTTTTTCTCTCTCCTACCCTCCTCTCCTCCTCTCTTCACCTCTTAACCCTCCTCCTTTTGCTTCTCCTCCTCCTTCCCACTCGCTGGTTGTATGTAGAGGTTCCCATGGCAACACTGAGCCCATCCAAAGTGACATTAATGGAGGGGGAGAGAGTGGACCTGTCCTGTACGACCTCTGGCGTGCCGTCACCTGAGCTGATATGGAACATGATACTGGTCTCCTACTATGAGGTTAGGTCACACACGGAAACATTACTTGGGAAAATTGATAACTAATGTGAGGATTTGGGGCTTTTATTTATTATATATGATGGTAAACTGAATATCTTTACGTTGAATATCCTTGGGCTCTTACACACTGGCCATATTGCACTGTTAAAAAACAATAAATCGCTAATAAAAATAATTAGCAGTCCTAAATACTTCACTGACCAGTTCAGTTTATGGTTTGGGTGCTATTTAATATCAGTAAGTAAATCCCATCGACACGATCAATCTTTGTGCTCATTTATGGATGTTTTGTTATGTTGTGTTTTTTTCATTCAGATCCTAACATCAGGCCAGATGTCAGTGCTGCGACTATCCAACCTGTCGTCGTTGGACCACAACAGGAAAATCAGCTGCACGGCTGAGAACATGGTTGGAGAGAAAGAGTCCTCACTGCTGCTGGATATACTTTGTACGTTTGCCCTCTGGCAAGCAGCGCCTAATTCACTCTAGATTATTGTGTCAAAGTATTCACCGGGCTGGTACAGACTTTAAAACAGAGAATTAAAAACTGAAGAAATCAGTGTTTTTGCATGCTTCGCTAAACCTTAGCTTACCTTTGACTTGTTCTTTTGCCTTATCTTGAGTTCTGTCTTTTCTGTTCCCATCTTGCACTGTTTAACTCTCTATTCTCTCTGTGACACTTAGTTCCTCCCAAAATCACTAAACTGAGCGATGCAATCCCAGACCATCACTGGTGCATCCCCTTCAGTGTGTCAGGTAAGAGAGACGACCACATACATGGCTGTTGATAAGGCGAGGTCCCAGCATGAAATACTATCCCTAAATCTTAAATAGTGTCGCAGTATATGGTAATCACAACAATGACTACATGAACTGATAATTAAAAATTAAGAAATCATTGAAGATCACAGTCTATTGTATTGTCTTAACCTTTTCAGGGAACCCAGAGCCAACTTTACAATGGCTTCTGGATGGTAAGGCAGTGACGGAGGGACGCTACATCATGACCATGATCCATGACGTCACAGAGAGAGAGTACCATGGTTGCCTGCAGCTGGACAGCCCCACGCACCTCAACAATGGGCGCTACACGCTGGTGGCTGAAAACCAATTCGGGAGAGACCAAAAGGAGGTGGAGGCTCACTTCATGCGCAAACCCTGGGACGGTGAGCAGAATGGTGAACATATTTTTACATTTATGTACGCAACAACAAGAACTGAAGCTTTTACTTTCGTTAAAAAGTACAGAGCTGAAACAACTGGTCCATAATTGATGATTGATTGATTAGAATTAGCGTGAATCTTCTTAGGTTGGTTAAATACAAGCAGCAAAGTGAAAACATCGCTTTGGTCTTCAGAAAACTGTGGTGGGGCTTTTCCTCCATTTTCTTCACCTTGAGTGCGTTCCTTTTCTTTTCTTTTCTTTTCTCGGATTGCAAGTCCTTGAAAATGATGAAAAAATTGTACAAATAATCACTTTTACAGTTAGAGGTACTGTTACAGGTCTGCCTTTCTACTCTCGATCTCTCTCACTTTGTAAAGTTGTTCCTTATTCTTCATGAAATGATTGTGAACTTTTTCAGTGTCAGTCATTCTGTAAACGGGGAGTGTTTTTTGTCTCCTTTCTTTTAAAGCACCATCCTCTCCTTGATGATGTCTGACAGCTTGTATATGGATGCAGGCTGTGTGTGTATAGTGTAGTAGAGTACAGTATATAATATAGTATATCCACAGACTGATGATGAGGGATTAGCTGTTGGTAGGATTGTCAAAGAAGAGATGCCATACTGGCAAGGTACTCATTCTTTTTTGCAATTACTGCTAGGATTCATAATAATTATCATTTGGCTGAATGTATGATGTGGCAGATCTTTGCATATTAAATGATGTTCAAGTGTGACTATGTGTGTTGTGACAGTACACAGATGATGTGAGATATACACGCATAAATTTGTGTGTGTGCATGATAACAGAAAATGCAGACACTTGTTGACATGTTCTGAAATATATCTTTAATATTGCTTTATTGTCTGGAACATTTAATAAAATCTGTATCTTTTTGTTGTCCTAATGTGCAGGAACTGATAAGGAGCCTTACTATTATGGTAAGTGAAATAGAAATTCATAACTACAAAGCTTTTTTTTTTTTATCAAACATAAAAGTGTTTTAATCTGTCACATCAGGTTTAGATTCATAGTATGTTCAGAGTGTGTGTCATATTGTCGTTATGTCATTGTCTTTTTCTGTTTAACATGTCGTCATTTTCATCCTCATCAATTGACACAAATTACATTTTAGAAATCTTTCTCTTTCTCTTTTTTCTCTCAAGTTGCTGAGGGTGCGTTACATACCTACACATCCTTGCAGCTAGGGATTAGAGTTGTTGTTGTTATGTCTGATGTTGATGTCTGATGTCATTTTTTTTCTTTTACGATGTTGTGCATGTCAAATATATGTGATTTGTTGGTTTGTGTATTGTGTTTGTGTCATGGTTGTGTTTTTGAAACAAGCTCAGAGATCAGGCATGACTGACAACTTTTTTTGTGAAGTGCATGTCAGAGAATTTACAGTTATGTCGAAATGTGCAGAAACTAATTTGACTTTGTTGTCTCTTTCTTCAACACCTCCTCGCTCTTGCAGATGTAACCACAGGTACTGCCACATCTTTTATTTGCTCACTCACAGCCACAAACGTTGCAGTTAAATGAATTGAGGCATATTTTACAATGATAACGATGGCAGATTTGAAAAGTGTCAAACTTAAAAAGAGGGTTGTTGACTTCAGACTGAGGTACAAAGAAGAAAGCTTCTTATGTTCAGCTCGCTTGGTTTTATCTGATGTAGCTAGCTACCTAATTGAGCTAACATTATTTCCTTGCGTTGGTTGAAAATACTGTCTCCAGCTGGCTTTTAATGTTTCCATCTGGCTGGTTGTAAAAATGAGAGCCCGATAAAAAGTTTTTTCATACATATACACTTGATGGCACTTGATGGCACATACATGATATTGTGCTAAAACACTGAAAGATAACACGTCAGGCAAAAATCAGCATCCTCACATGAACTTAAATTGGAAGCATTATATTACAATATAGAAATAGATCATCCTAACATTATAGAACATTATAGCTGTTTACTTTACATATTGGAGGATGAGCATCAATCTTTATGTTTGGCAAATGTAAGATAATGTGGCTTTGGTTTCAGGAGTATACACTTTGAACCTTATAGAGCTGCTAACGTTGGTCTAACTTCTGATATACAGTAGTAGCATGCAAGAACAGCTCTCGCACAGTGCAGATAAAGTATACCACCCCTTGCTCCTCTTCTCTATTCAATCTTCTCCCTTTCTCTCCTTCATCAACAGAGGGCCCCCCTGTAGACCCACCTGAAGACAGAGTCGCTGTAAGTCATGTATTTCTGTTGTCCTCCATCTCTATTTCTTTGTTTTTTGCCAGTTGACTGTTAGTTTTTGTCTCTATTTGTGTTACCTGTCTAGAAACAACAGAGCTGGATTATGTTTGTGTGTCGGATGTAATTGAATGAACCCAGTACAATAGGGAGATACAGCCATGCTTTAGAAAATCCTGTGGTCAATAGCTTGTGGTGTGGTGTGCATTGTATGGAGGAGGTTTATTATTCTGTTTCCTCATTGTGCAGGTGTACGTGGTGGTGGGCATTGCTGCTGTCGCCTTCACTGGTTTTCTTCTAATGCTGGTTATTCTCAAGTTTGGAGGAAATTCCAAGTTTGGCATCAAAGGTAAGACGCCTGACTTTTATCTGAATTGGTGGCTTAAATCCTGGGAGAGGATAAACAATACAGAAATAATAACAAGAAGTGGTGCCAATTTGTTATTTGTGGATGTCTAGATCAAAGCTTTGGGCTATTAAAATGTAACAAGGATGGTTTCATGGATACCTAAAAAGTACATTTAAAATAAATAAATCAAAAACTAATTGCATAGAAGTGGAAGTAATAGTAGATCCTTCCAAATCGACAAGGCCAGCAAGGTTTAACTAAAAATGTTAATCACTTGAGCAACATGTAGTGAACATAATTCTAGTATATATGGTATGAAAACTAGAGACCCGACCTTTAGTGCATTACGAAAATTATACATGTCCACTTTCTTTGATTTGTCATTTTAAGCTGTGCTTTAGGTTTTGATTTATAGTTGTGAGTCACCCACTGATATCACCTCTGCACTGCTAGATGCATGATTATTTTGTGATATAGAGTGACGTTGAGCTACATACATGGATTTATAGAACTGAAGTGAAATCCTGATAGCGTTATTTGTTTAGTTGTCTTGCTACTAAATTGGGGACTTTCTGCGTCATGGTATCTTTAGTTAGCTTCGGAGTTGAAGTCTGATTTTAAGATGGGATAGCTAGATGTATGATGTTTGGGTTATGAGGAAAAAAAACAACAACAACTTGTTGCTCAGTTGCACGTCATTTTATTATATCATCACGTATCCATGAACCCATTCTGTTCAGCTGTTGTTTGAAGTCGTCTCTGCTGGTGAATAACACGCATGTTGACTAAACTGAATTCCTGAAGTCTTGTTGATATAGAACTATCCTGTTGTGGTAGCCATTGTTGAAACACACACTCCTCATCACTGACCATTTGCCACACAAAAACACTTAAAGAACAAAGCGTGACTTCTGCAATGGCTACAAGCGCAACTAATCTATCTCCTCTTGTCGTATTTGTCATGCTGACTTATTAGAGCTCATTTGTGTCTGTTCTCTTCATTTTTGCTCATTTTCATACTTGACTGTTAACGATAACACTTTCATCAGCCCTTCCTTTTCTACACACGTGATGAATGATTATGCTGTTTTGCAAATACAGACATGTTCGAAAGACGTCTGCAAACAGGCAGACGTTAGTGTTTTATTTCCATTGGCTCAATTTTGTTGTTAAAGTGATTCAAGCTGAACAAACATAGCTGTGTGCAAATCCTAAAGTACATAACTTTGGTGCAGGAAGTGTTTTCTCTGGCTTTCCATTCAGTTGACTTTAGTTTAGTTCATTTTGGTTGAAAAAGAATAATGAATTTATGATAAGCAACCAAAGAATTCAACGCTCTGAGTAATTTTGTGCTGTTTACAGCTGTTTTAGGAATGAATAATGTTTCAGTGCAGCTTGAACCATTCACATTTTTGCAGCAGTGAAGGTTAACATTTGACATTAAAATTACAAAATCAAAATGTTTGTGCTTTGTACGTGTGTGTGTGTGTGACTCTCAGTTGCACTGTTGAAATGTAGTATTTTGGCAGCGATTGATTTGTGCCCCCCTCAGAGAGGAGGCGTGCAGACAGATGGAGCAGCTAGCATATATACATTGTGTGCGTGTTTGTATTTATGGTCTCATGTGTGGTTTCTTCTTTCTCCAAGAGGAGAGGTGAATGAGGTTTCTCTGAAGGAAATGATCTCTCTAATGCCTCTCAGCATCCCTTACATATCTGTATTTGTGTGTATCTGCTGTACGTCTAAGTATTTTTGCATGTGTATTCCACCACTCATGTTAGGTCACATTACGGTTTTGTCCTTCTGATTGCTCCCCTTGAGTCTTCATCCTTCTCTCTTTCCACTGTCGACTTCCTCTCCCCTTCAGTTCTGCCCTTACGCTTCACATACATCCAGATGTATGTGCCCTGCAGCATGTTGACATTGGTATGTGTGCGTGTGCAGAGAGAGAGATTGAGAGATAGTATAGTATGTATGGACAGCCGAGTCAGATGGAGAGTTGTGAGTAATCCACAGCAACAGTTGTGCCCACATAACCGCTGTTTGTTAGAAACCTCCGCATATTCCCTATACCGGACTGATGACCAAAGTTCATGTCAACAGAACAGAAATATAGACGCAGATGACAGCACACTATCAGTGCTACCTGAAAACAAACAGCACTTTGTCATGGAAACATGGTCTTCCAAATCATAAACACATGCTCGCAGACGCACATGCACACCCCCACATGAACGAAGTCAGTGCTGGCGATGATGATGAACTTGTGATTAGAAAGTGTGACGAGAGCGTGTCCTTGCACCATATTGAACAGGTGCACATGAGAAAAGCTCAGCTTGCCTCACTGACTCTGGATGAATTTCTGAGAGTCTGAGTTAAAAGCTGTAGCTGGTTCACATTACTTATATTGCTTGCTTTATTCTGCTCCTGTCCCGTCAATAAACATGGGCAACAATTGGTGCAGAAATCTCTGCATGCAATGCAAAGAAAACCAACGCAGTAACAGCAACTTCACCCACTCAGGTGGCATTGCATTAAAAACCAACATCATTGTATAAAGGAGGTTACTACATGCTCGGGAAACAGTTCCCTACATCTACAAATGCGAGTTAAGACTCTATGATGCAAAGCAAAAGATTATTTATATATGAGACATTAAGAAATGCCACCGACTGGATTGATGGTAGTCTGGCGAGTCCACATTTGAAATTGTTTTTAGAAATCATGGACGTGGAGCTAAATTTAGGGTTTTTTGGAATCATCGATCTGTGGTGCACACAGCATTAAAAATCGAAAGCTTAAAAAGTATTTCTTTTTACAGAAACTATTGTCCCAGTTATTCTGGACAACCCTAAAATGCTGCTGTGGATTATTTTGTTGTGGGTACATTTAAATCACTGCAAACAGTGAGGGTTATCTGGAGTAATTGGGGGCATTGTTTCCGTAGAGAGATGTCGCTCGGATCCATGTACACGAATCATGGTCTGAAACTGGAAACAGCAGCTACTCAGGCTACATTTCACCTAACAAAATTTGGAGTTGTATCCCGGATGAGTCCCCTTCACCACAAACTGGCTCACAAGGAAGGTAATTTTGTGAAGTTCAAGTGCCAGCAGCTGTTACTGAAAAATGAAATGGATATGGGTACAGGAGGTTTATTCTATACATGGCAGTGGTGCATTGACGAGTGAAAGATGTGAGTTATTCATCCAGAAAGTCAAATTAAGATTTATTTTGTAAGAGAGATCAAAGTACAATGTGTGAAAATGTTACAGGCTGCAAAAAAAAAAAAAAAAAAAAACCTAAAGATTTGGACCCTGAGAAACAGAAAGAGTGAGCTGGCTGGCTTAAAATGGGACTGCTGGAAGCTCAACAGTTTCTACAAAATTACACATAACGACCCTCTCAAAGTGACTGCAGACTCCTCAAAGAGAAAAAGGATCAGACAGTGCAGGCAGAGGGAAGGACGTAGCAGCGTCTATATGTGTTCATGCCCTTGAAGCACCTGTAGGGAGGAAAACGTCAACATAAACCTGAGTCCTGATACGGGAACAACAGAAATGTCAAGAAAGGGGAAAAAAAAGAAGTGACTGAAAACAGTAAATGTGATGTGGAGATGGTCACAGACGGCACGGATGCTAAAACTGACATTTGACAAGAAAGCCAGCCAGGAAGTAAAGAGGGAGAGAGAGATTGAAAGAAAGCGTAGAAGAGAAAGCAGATGTTAAAAAGTGAGACAGAGTGAGGCGAGGAGGAAAAGAAAAACTGACAGAGAGATGGAAGGAGAAAGTTCTCTCGTGTCCACTTATAAATGATTCATCATTAGTGCAGGTTTCAGTTTTCTCCTTGTTTGGTGGAGTTACACGCCTCCATCTCTCCCTCTCTCACATGCACACACAGCTCCTCACTGTTGATCGATCAATATGACACCCTCAAGGTCATCAGAGCTCTATTCTAGGCCCGAGGCACTACCGAGAATGCTCAGCATACCCACCACCTCCACCTCCTCTTTTTTCCCCCTCCTTCTCCTTCCTCTTCCTACAGAAAAAAAGCTTTTGCCTCCTCCTCTTTGAGGTTTTTGACGAATACCACCCACCCACTACATTTTAGCATGGGAAGCAAAAACTGAATGAGATGAACCACAGAGTGAAGAGGCTGAAAAAAAAAGAAATCTATGATTCTGTATTTAGGACAGGGCTGAGTATCGAACCGCAATACTTTTAGTGCACAGACCGAAATGTGTCAGTGCCACAGTAGTATCAAAATGTGTCGTAATATTCATAAAACTCCAGCAAAGTTCTTGTATGGCTGCTTTGTGCATCAATACATTTGACCAGGTTTGAGTTATTTTGTTGAACAGAAAAAAGAGTTTTGTAGAACATGTCTTTAGCCATGCTAGCAGCTTCAGGGGACCATGAATGTCGAAACATCAAGTTGATGTTGAGATATATCACCTAATAAGTCAAAATTTGGACCTGCTGGTGGCCCTTTGACTTGCCAAAGTCAGTAAGATACATCGTCTTGTGACCATGAATGTCTGAAAAAAATTGAATAGCAATAATATTTCAGCCTGGTCTGACGAGACATCTCCGTATTGGCACCTGGATTGAAACTTTCAAACACTACTCTTTTTGATAGACATCTTGGAGCTTATTTCACTCTGGTATTTCAGTTGGTGTTGCGTGTGTGCGTAGGTATGTGTGTGGGTTTGTGTATGTAAGCCTTAACAATAGCAGACAACAACATCCCTCATGTGCTTTCAGCCAATCATAAAGAAGAAGGATACATTTAAAGGTCAGCTGGTTAGGAAGTCTGGATGATGCCTGCCGGGGTAAAACTGTCTTTCTTCCTTAGCAACTGTAACAACTTGTTTGAAGCTTGTTTCGGTTATTTGAGGTGAGCGGCCTCAAGCAGTGAGTCACTGAAGCGCTGCGTTGAAACTATAGATACTTGAACTGCCATGCAATTTAATCACTGTGCACCTGACAAGATACTGTGTGCAAATGACAAATAATACGTGTAAATTGGAGAAAAGGGGGCAGTTGCATAACATTGTTAACGCTGACAAAAAAAAAAACGACTTTCAATGTTTTATAGCTACATCAACTCATATATAAAATACCTTCCCTTCAAATGAGAATCAAATTGACTGCACATAGACAGTAGTATAATAATATAGTTGATGTTTTGTATCACCTGTGTCCTCAAAGGAAACTGTTTTGTCTTAACAATGTCAATGTGTTTCCAGATATCAGCAATTAACTTGATTACTACAATTTTATAATAGCACCGATCATATATGAACAAGGAAAACCAGACTGCATGCTGGAATAGGCATTAACCTGATGTGACCCTCAGGTATTGAATAGCAATGGATAAATACAGAAAAGGAGGCTTTGTTGTTATTATTTCTCATTTTTTTCAAGGAATAGTTTTTTTTTGTTTGCAGATTTCTTTTTGTTGAAGAAAAAAATTTCAATGCCTATGGCAGATCCTGAGGGCAGTGACTTGTTTTGAAGTGCTATGAAAATGGAAACTGCTCTTTTCCAAAGTGAAATGTTGCCAGCAGACCTTGTCTATGCACTTGCATGACTGCAGCTTTTCTTTCTCTACACATTGCACTTCATAAGTGATTGTCATTTCCATATTTTAGTCAGAAAAACACAACATATCAGTGTTTATTATAATGCAACAGACAGGGCATCATATTGTAGCTTTTTCCTAAAAGTGCTTCTTTAGTGTTTGTACAAAACTTGAAAAAATATATTTAATAGTCATCTTAGAAATGTTTTAGACATTGTCTTTAAATAGCAATTTGGTGGAAACAGGTGTCATTTAAAGCACTCTGTTCAATAGACTGGTGACAAGTGCTCTAATCACCCACACTTCAAACCTTCTTACACCTGACTGGACAAACACACACCGCTCACAGTGCATTCATTTGTCTTTGATTCAGGCTTCACACTAAAAAAAATATGGCAGATGATTTCTGCAGAAAATGGTTTCTGTACAAATGGATTACAAGAAATGAATCACAGTTGTAATAGTAGCTTTAATCGCCATCTAAAGTACACACAGAGTGATTTCGTTTTATTTTTCAGAGGATGTGAAAGCACCCGAAATCAGACAAAGAGAACAATCAATGGACTATTTTAAAAAGTGGAAATGTTGGTGGCCAGAGAACATGAAGATAGTGGCCATCAGTTGACATCTCTCTCTCTTCTCATCTTTGTCAGGGAGTCTATTGTGCAGCCGTATATCATTTCCTGTCTTGTATTGGTCAGCCTGACCTTTACGAACAGTCAGAGCAGTGAAAAATTAGATAGTTGAAACTGGGAGTGCAGTGTGGGAACAGAACATTATGCACACGTACAATCTGTGCAGGGCACAGCCGAAATTATTACAGAGCGGAGGAGCTAGAATTTGTTTCCATTTTGAAATACGGGGGCTTTTTAAATCTGATTATTCTCCACTTCAAAAAGGAAGCACATTTCCCACTGACGACCACATGCATATCAGACAACATAAATGGACTTTAAATGGTCATACAAGGAAACTGGGGCACCACGAAGCTTCGTCAGCACATGCACTATCTGCATATATCTACATATTTAGGACATAAAAGATATCAAAGTCTAGGATGTGTGGTTTTCTGGCGGCAGCTGTGATTCATTAATGGAAATCTTTTTCCTTTAATGGTATTTCCAAATGTCTGTCTGCTCCTGTGACTATGGGTTGAGTGTCGTGTAATGATAACATAAACGTTGCAACTGGCCACAAAATGAGGGCTTATATTTAATTGTTGGAAAGTATTTTATCAAAAACATCAGGCTGGCTGTCTCAAGGCAAGTGTCCTGATATTCTCTTGGCAGCACAGTTAATATCGTCAGTGCCGCTGTTCCCTTTAAACACGGCTGAACTCAGTTGTGCAGCATACAAAGAAAAGAAGAATCTTCGTAATTCAATTTTCTCAGAAACACAAACTGCCAATGTTTACATGGAGGCCAGTGGTTTTATCATAACAAACATTTCATCTAACAAAATGACTTTCATCTACCAGACACGCGGCATGCGGCACCTTGTATTATATACGCACACAAGGCCTTCAGCTACTTTTCTGTCAGCCTTAATGGTTGTGAAGAGACAAAACATACTCTGCAAATCCCTCTATGTATCGGGGGCATACAATAAAATGCACCGGGATGAATTTGAAGTTGTATTTGTCAGAGGTGGGATAAAGACATTTATTTGCAAGTTAGTAAGTAATGAAATGCAAATATTTACACAAGATCTGTACTTTTGTTAAGGCTAAGGCAGAAACACAGCAGTCTTGAGTAGCAGCCTAAATTGTGGTCACAACCCGCGAGAAAAACAAAACAAAACTGAAAATGAGATGAACAGCTGAAGTTGTGACATGTTGATTACATTTATCTGACATTTTATTCAGGACGATCACAATGATCATCTAAAAATATTCATTTGTCACATGAAACTGACATGATGCAGCAAACTGACATCATTAACAATAATTAGCTGCAGCTGATACAATATGCAGCCAAAGTCTGTCATGTAAATCAGTGGAAGAGAGAAATCTTCTTACCTCAGTGTTTTAATGTCCAAATGCAGTGATGGAACAATGCTTAGATCTTTTACGTAAGTAAAAATAGTAATACTACAGTCTGTGTGTGTTAGCGTTATGAAATATATTTAAAGTACCAAAAGTAAAAGTACTTATTATGCAGAATAATGTACATTATATTATTGAATTATGTCACTGTCAAATGTATGTATCACTTTATGTTGCAGCTGATAAAAATGGGATTCATTGTAATCATTCTAATTAGTTGATTATATTACAATCAGAATATGTTAAGTTACTAGTATCTAAAGCTTTAAAATTACTTAATGCAGCAAAAACTTAATTTCCCCCTTTGAAATACAGAGTAAAGCATAAAGTGGCCACTTGTATCTGTCCATTTTCTGTAACTGTTTATCCTTATTCGAGTCGCGGGGGGCTGCAGCCTACCCCAGCTGGCAGGGCACACCCTGGACAGGTGGTCAGCTCATCACACTGCACATAAAGTAGCATAAAATAGAAACATTTAGACAAAGCACAAGTGCTGCAAAATTGTACCAAAGTACAGTATGTAGGCAAATAAACTTTCCACTTTCCACGACTGTCCGCATGTGATAATGTGCTTGTGTGTGTCGCCAAACTTCTACACCTTTCCATCCTGGCTGTTGTCAGATCAATTCATAATACTAATACAACAATAATCTGATGTTTTTGTATTATATATTTTACTATTTGGACTTTTGACTCATCGGACAGTCATGTGAGTCCATACCTCTAGTATTTGTGTTATACTTCTGTATGTTACTGTGTTTTTCTCCTCAGACAGTGCGACAGTGTGTTGTTGTTCAAGGTCCTGCTGATCGCTCAGTAAATGTCACTGCTGCCAGAGACTGTATACATGCTGCATCAACGTGCCTTTTTCTTGGCAGTACAGTAAATGTCTGTATGATAGGGTCTATGTTAATGAGGCTTTAGCTATTGATTAACACCTACTGTAGTCCAGCTGCACTCTGGCAGATACTCAAGAGGCCAAGAGACAGACAGACACACACACACACACACACACACACACACACACACACACAGTCTCCAAAGTCTCCAGTTTTCCTGAATATGTATGAGAGTTGGCAAAGACGCATGCCAATATCATTTACTGTATCCGGCTTGTTGTGGTATATATATATATATATTTGTGCATCTGTACATTCATAGGGAGGGAGAAAAAGAGACAGAGAGAGAGAGAGAGAGAGAGAGAGAGAGAGAGAGCAGCAGCAGTACTGAGCGATTGGGAACAGCACTATAACAGATAGAGGTTTTATTGATTGATCAATTGATCGTTTGCCTGTCCAGACTGAGCCAGGATGCCTCTGTCTTCTTGGCCCTGCCTTCCCATCACTGCCTAATGCTAAGTTCAGCAGCTCTGCTCTGCAGTGTGTGTGTGTGTGTGTGTGTGTGTGTGTGTGTGTGTGTGTGTGTGTGTGTGTGTGTGTGTGTGGTAAAATAGATTTGTGAAGAATGGAGAGAGAATAAAAGAAGATGAAGGCCAGAGATAGAGCGAGAAAACGTGACAAATGAAGTCTGTTTGTAAATGTGTGTTTTTGTGCGTGCCTGACAAGCTGACTGTCAGTCAGAGTACTTTTGTTTGTTTTTTTGTTTTTCCTCATGGATACGTGTTCACACCTGCAATTGTATTTCACCATATTTCTTTTCAAAACAACCAGATCTTCTTTATCCTACAGTACAAGCGCTTGAAGCTCCGGAGACTCATCAAACCAGTTAGATTTATTAGTTGTCCAGTCAATACTCCAAACCAAACAGAAGCTGACAGGAAAAAAAACAACTGACGTAATTTCCTGAGCACATACTGTATGCTGATTAAACAGACAGATGTTACTCAGAATACGGTAAAAATGCCGACAAATGTTGAGTGATAGAACATTTCATTTGGTGTTGCATCAAAGCAAACGGCATGTAGCCTTAAAGTTCAACTCTGATTAAGAGTTCTCATGAGAATTACACGCTACATTTGAGTCAAAATTCACAACGCTACTGACAGACAGTGGGTGCATGTCTGTGTGTGTGCGTGTGTGTAAATAATGCAGAAAAAGAGCAACAAATGATTGTGACAGACAGTTGAAAGAAAAAGTGAAAAATAGAAAGAAAGCGTTCGGTTTGTACGTGTTTGTTTGTGTCTGACAAGGAGGAGAGGAAGTATAGAAGCAAAGACAGACTGTCAATCAGCCCTGATTGTTTTTCCTCATGTACAAGCTCGTGCTCATACCTGTATGATGTGTGTTAATGTTCAGAAACAACCACCCGTCCTGATGCTACAGCACACACTGCGTGTTAGCAGCTCCAGAGAGCAGCCAGTTGGATTTATTACTGTGTCCACTCCATGGTCCAGTGCCAAGACCTACCGTTTTGCTGAGCTGTCCATGGGTTTCTTTGCTGACATAAGACAACTCATGAAAAATACTCACAAGCAGGAGAGAAGCAGTCTGAAGCTGACATGCACAGAAAAAACAAACGTATGTCCTGAGAAAAATGATGGATAAACAGACAGATGGTGTTCGGGATATGTCAAAACAAAGAGGAAAAATCTGTCTTTGTGTACGTATATGGGAGCAATCTTTATTGCTAAAGTAAATGAAGCACATTTTAATCAGTGCCGTATCATGCAAATGGGTTGGTTTTTTTTCAAAATCCGCATTCAAATCAGTCGGACTGAATACAAATCTGAGCAAATGTGCCGCAACAGAATGCAATAATTAATGTAATATTCATGCAAATTAATATTACAAAATGTATTCATATCTTTAAAGAAATCAGTGATGCCAGAACTGGGCAACAGCTGATGCCCCATGTGACTCTCACAGCTGTTATTTTGCTGTCTATTGTCAAAGTCTGATCGTTTTTGTCCAACGTGTGTGAGAATGAAGACAGAGGGAAAGGCGACTAAAATGAACCGAGGAGCTGAAAGGACGTTAAATCATCGTTAAGTGCAGAGGAGATACTTGTTTGCAGTTGATGAAGGTTGCTCGGTGTTGCATGTTGACACTTTCCTGTGCAAGGACACTTGCACAAGGAAGGTTTGATGAATAGTCTATGGTTGCGTGTAGCGCATGGTGGTTGTGTGTTTAGAAGGTGAGAGACAAAAAGCAAGTGTGTGTGTGTGTGTGAGAGAGACACACACAGACAGAAATCACCCATGTCTGTGTGCGCGTCTAGTTGTCAGAAGGTCTGTAACGCGGTTGACTTCCGTTGCCCATTGCCTGTTGTTGCCACGGCAACCTGCGTCATTGCCAACCTGCGCTGCTCCAAAACTAAATCATTATCACTATCTGAGTCTGGTAGGGGTAGTGAATCACTAACTTCAGACGCACACACGCATTTGAACACACATGGAGACATGAAGTGACACCTGGGACCGACTAAAGTCAGATGTGAGCAGACGCAGACGTCAAATCGTAAAGCCCGAGTTCATTACTGCATCATGCTGCCTCAAGCTGTGAGCTCTTTTGCCCGATTTACTGGCTTTGTTTATAAAGTGAGTCATAGGATTGAAAACATTTTTCACTCCTCCTACAAGGATTAATGATGACTGGCAGCCAGACATGACATTGATATGGATTTTTCAGGTTAAAAAATTGTAACTTTAAATCCAGGCCGGCGTGCTCCTTTGAGATACTGAGCATCAAAAAGCTGACACATCAAATGCCAGTGTGTATTTCTTTTGAAATATTTAACAGCAAGTCAAACAACAGGCAGCTGCTGGTATAAACAATATAACAGGTGCTAGGATATAAATAGTATGAAGAGAAGAACTGTCTGCACACTGCGACCAATGCTACTGTACATTTGATTTTAATTGATATCTGACACCAGTGGATTCACACAACTGATCAACAACACACTGGAAAATATTGTGTTAACTAAGTCTTCCTGAGCTTACGGTGATTTCATTACTTCAGTTTGGTCTCAAAGTTGGACTGAGGTTAGGTCATTGACTTTTCAGTGCTATTTTTCCACGATAAATATATACATTTATATTACTGTATGTTCTAGTCTAAAGCTGCATCCTTCCTGGACTGATAAAGATATGTCTGCAGTTAAGAAGTTGGGCCCTGACCCAATTCTGGCTTTGCTAAATGCATAAACCATCACACGGAAACCTTCTGCGATAGCAATAAACCCCTCTGATGTTACATTCCTCCACTGGGTTCTGGGATTGTTAACACATAAAACCAGAGCACACCTACACAAGTATCCAAGCTGAATCATTGTAGCTTAGAGTCTCGATACAAATAAGAGCCTGGTGGATTGTTATTGGGTTACTATGTGAGACCAGGATAGCGAGGAATCTCAGGAAACTTCCCTCAAGAGGGACATAATGTGGGGTTTTGTCTTTGTCATAGTAAAGTGAGTGTTAGTGAGGAGTTTTCTTGGTTACTCTTTAGTCCAATCCAGATCTCCACATTTGTCTCTCAATTTTCCACAAAATAGAAATGAAAAACCCAGCTGAAGGGGAAAAGCAGGTTGTTTTTTTTGGCTCGCCTCACCCTGTCCTTTATCATCGAGTGTCAGCTGCCTGGAATGGTTTTCTCCTTTACATTCCCATCCTGACAGACGTCTCAGCCATTACTTGCCTGGTCTTACTTTATTTCCACTGCACAAGCTCCATAATTACACATCCTTCTTCCTCAAACCTGCAGAACTAGTGGAGGTTTTGGGACAGGACGTAACAAGCATGTTTGTGGTTACTTTATGATTAAATTGTTATGTGGTTGTTATTGTATGTTTATTCATTAGTGCTGTTTTTCAGTTTCGGTAAGCAAACAAATGCTGAGAGAATACCCAGACTCTCCGAGCCTCTGACCCTCATTAGTTTTTTGCATAGGAGCTACAATGTACCTCCTGTAGCTCTTACGCTAAATATTTGAGTCCAGTTTAAGGACCCATCCAGAATTACATCCATGTATGAAAACTTCACCTCAAGATTTATATCACTTGTCATAAATATGGGCAGCTGTACACGTACATTGGTTATGATAATATTACTTATGATCAAAAACTAGCAAGCTGACAACTTTGCTAACACTCAACAAACTCCGCTAACATTAGCTCACAGCGGCTATAGATCAGAGCAGTTTCCAGTACTGTCCATCAGGAAACTCTGGAGAGTTGAGAAGCCAGAGGACATCGGAGGAATCAGTTTTTTGTCCATTAAATATGATCCTGTTTGACCAAAATAAGTGTTACAGAGTTACATCTTGTAAGAACAGACATACAGGGAGCAGAGTGTGAATGACAGAGGCAGCGTGTATCAGATTACACATCTGTGTAGCATGGAAATGATTTAAAATGTGTGATTTTATGGTAGAAAGTTACACAATGTTGCTTTAAAGGAAGTCTGGCAAACATTCCCTCGAAAACACAGTGTGAGATACAAGGGCAAACAATGCGTTGTCCAAATGATTAGAAGTAAAATTCCTATTGTGCTAGCTAGGCATTTGCATCACATTCGTGCAGCAGGAAATCAATACAACTGCAACGAGACTCCGAGGACAACGCGTTACATAAAATTAAACTAAAACCACTGCTGAGACACACCTGGAATTTAACTTTTATTCTCTTTATACCTTGTTTACATCTCCTCTCATCCGTCTGATGTTCTGTGAAACGCGACTCACTGCTCTCTCCAACACTTTTCTCAGCTTCTTTGGTGACATTTCTCATTTTCTGTCAGATATTTGGAATGCATTTGAACCTTAATGCCACACAGCAGAGAGCTTTTATTTCTTTTGGCTGGCTCAGCCTGTGTCGTAAACTGCCAGGTTGGTAACACGCACATTTAATCCTCCAACACAGATAAGGCTGCTATGTTTGGCTGGCATTGACTCCCCCAGTGACATGCCAGGTGTTGGTATCAGCCTGTAGTCTTACAAAGACACGTGCGGCTGATTATCTTTTATGAATTATATATGTGTGTCTTTGCACGAAACTTGAAACAGTTGGATACGTTGAACAGCTCATTGTACTCTCTGGTATGAGGAAGAAATGTATGAGTGTGTCATCGATTGGGGCGCAGCGGGAAGGTTGAAGGCTTTAAGGTGAAGTTCAGATGTGTGTACGATCAATGAGTTCATTGTTCATGTTTTGGTAAAAGGTCACTTCACCCCTACTGTGAGTAAATTGTTGTTTTTTTTTAAACAAATAAGCACTTTACTGGGAAGCTGCGCTGCTGTGTAAAATATCAGAGTGACTGTGACCTTTGCTGTGCAGTTAATAAATAAATATACTTGACATTATCAGGCATAGAGATGGTGGAGTGTGTGCGCACCAGTTAAACTATTGGATTTACCCATGTACAGTAAAGTATATAATCTTGATCTATCTTCGGAGAGATGACACTGTAAGATGCTAGTAGCACACTGGACGTGTAGCATGACTTGATCTGTCATACAACTGACTTACCTTGGGCTCCATGGAGTTCAAACTATGGAGACCACAGCTGGACAAAGTCGACCATTTGATAGAAGAAGTGATAGTGGTCTCTGAGATCCCCAAACTGCAAAACATAAATACAGATTTATCATTAGTATTAATTCATTCCGCACCACAACTCATAAGTTTAACTATAAAAGTAAAAAAAAAAAAAAACTTCCACCACCGCAGAGCATATAAGATCAGTTTTCAGCTCAATGCTCGTGCACATAGACACATTTTCAAAACCTACACATCGATAAAATGAGAAACAAAAAAGTGCCAACAGGAGTAGCTGGATACTTCAGCAAACATCAAGGATTTAGGTAACCATATTAAAAAGCATACATACTAACAAAATGCACTTCCATATTAGGTGGCTACCATTTTGGATGCTTCTCATGGTGTAAACAGGTCTCAACATATCGTGCTTCCACTGTCTATTTAGTTTACCGAACATCTGCACTGCCATTAAGCAGGCCACCCTTCCCCTCCAGGAGTGTCTGAAAATGGGAAGCTGCAGGAAAGAGCGCTACAGATTTTTTTTAAAAATCTAAAGCTGATGCCCCGCTGTTCCTTTCAAAACCATCTACTGTCTTTATTTTTCAAAAATCAACCATTTAGTCCAGTTACACTCATCAAAGCTTCAACACCTTTTCAGGTTGTACTTATTCTCATATTCAGTGTGCAGCTTTCTATCCTAAACTCTAGTTTATATGTGTGGCTCGAGTTGTTACTGTTATAGTTATGAGTACAGATGATCTGGTGGAAATGCAGGGGTTAATTAGTGACCCTAACGTACATTCTGAGGCATGGGGAATTGTAGCTTCAGCAGTGATTAACGATGTCCTGCATCCCAGATGTTTTCACTAGATGTGTTCAAATTCCATGTAACTTGACACAGAATCCAACAAGGAATTGTTTAAAAAAAAATCAGACTGTGAACTACAAATTTAAGGTTTTGCCTGTGTGTGGTTCTGATACATGCTGTGTGTCCACATTAAATACAGAACTAAAGGTGCTCCTGAAGTTAATCTCTTAAATTCACTGTCTGACCCAGTCTTGAGTAGTCACGATCATCATCACGGCAATCAATAATGTTAGGTGGTCACACACAGCTGATTTTCTGATTTCAGTGCTGTTCACCAACCACTATAGTGGTTCTGGTGTTGAACCAACTGGATTAAAGCCAGTGAGTTTCAAATGGTGACGGTGCGAATATTTTCAATGCATATTTCTCTTGAGCTGTTCTTTCAAAGACTATAGAAGTGTAAAAAATAGGCTACATCAAATTAGTTTCATTTGTAATTTCTCATATTGTCACCCCGTCTCTCGCTCTGCTTGATTAAATAGGTTAATCCGTCGACGAGGGAATGTTCGGTCTGTTGTCGAGCCTCTGTTTGTTTCCTACCATGTGCTCTCTTGCGCTACCTGAGTGTCGTTTTGTGTATTCATGTTTTTGAATAACTCACAGTATGAACCAATGTGTAATCCCTTCAACTAACCCAGCCTACAGTAAAACTGTATACTCATCCAAGTCATGTACCCAGCTCTTGATGCAACTCTGATCCACCACGACTCTGACTCCATCACCACAGCCAACACAGCTTTGCATTCAAAAATAGGTAATTGCACTGCTATTGGTGGGCCTGACAGCAGTTCAGGTATACATGAGCCTATATATTTCTAGATATTATAAATTCTATATTGCATTGTATTGCCAAGCATATTGACTACAAGAAGGGGTGCTGCTCTGTTGTGAATAACACTATGCCAATTTACTAAACCTCTCTGTTCTAATACTAGATTTTTTTAACCCAGAAGTACTCACAGTCTGTAGAGCTAATGAAGGGTGGAAAAACAATACAAGGATATTAACATACAGTTTTATGTGAAAGATTGGCATAAAATCTGAGCATTACATGATGAAATTACATTATTTCAAGCACATAGCAAAATGCCTTGTGTTCTTTCTCCATCCTAGTTTAACATTATGAAAACGACCTTTATAACAGCTGTTTTATTATTATTATTATTATTACTATTATTTTACACTTGTGTTGTTTTCTTTTGTTACAGTTGTTTTGTTTTTTTGTTGTTTATGTTTTTTGTGTTTCTCTTCAGGCTGTGCATTGTTTCAGAACATCCCAGTGGAGGTGGTCTCACGCTAACGGAGACGGACACACAAGAGACTAAAAGAAAGAGAGAAAGATTGTGTGTGTGTGTGTGTGTGTGTGTGTGTGTGTGTGTGTGTGTGTGTGTGTGTGTGTGTGTGTGTGTGTGTGTGAGAGAGAGAGACAGACAGACAGACAGACAGACAGACAGACAGACAGACAGACAGAGTATGAGAGGAGAGAGAAAAATAGAAAATGGAAGATAAAAGGGAGACGGCCGTCCACATATCCAACAAACAAAATATAATATATAAATAATTAAGGGAGTGGAACCTGCAGGGGGTTACAGGACTGTGCAAACAAACACACAAACAATGGCGAGGTGTCCATTTTCAACCTCTAAAGGTAGAAGAACCAGGTAGAGCTCTGGGATGCAGCAGCCTGATCAACCAATCAGAGATAGCCTTCAGAGACACATAAAAGCCTTCCATTGGATGAATTATTCAGATCAGAGGGACAGAGACAGCCATTAACCTACATTTTGCCCACCTCTAACACATCCAACCCTCTGCACACACACACACACACACACACAGCTGCAGATTTAGGCACCTTGACTACTGAGTTTGCACGTTATCCCTCAGCCCCTTGGTGCTCATATAGGCACAAGCCTTTCTCACACACTTACAATCCTGACTTTGTAAACAATGCTGCGTTCAGGGTCTTGTTTCAATTCAGACCATCTTCCCTGTCTTACCCCGTGTAATAATACCAAATCCAAACACTCAGACATTCAACCATGGTACAGGCTCTCGGTGATCCTGCTGAACTGAAAGAACAGAGCAGAACTGTCTGAAGAAGTTTTGAGGCTCATTAAAATCGAGTAACCAAGACTACTTTGTAGACTTGAGGGAGAAAAAGTGGCTTTGAAGAAAAACAGTGATTTTGTTTGAATTTGGCAGCAGCTTTCCGTTAACGTAGCCTGCGCCGCTGCAAGTCACAGTTAGAAAAAGTAATAAAAGTGATCAGAGTGCATTTAAAAAAAAAAAAAAAGACCTCGCTTCTAATTGCCTCGCTCTTGTGTGCAATAAATGCTAAAAAGGATAACTACGTGATGAGTTGGGCAGGTTTCTGAAAGTCTTTTATTACAGACTGTTAACACCAGGACTGGTAGAGCATACTGCCAGACTGTTTGGGGAAGCACTGTGCTCTCAAACTGCCATGTCACCATCAAATTAGTTTTGCAGGTATTCACCACACCTGTCAAAACATCCAGCACATCCGCCACAAAACAAATTTCTTTTCCTCCCCCTCTCCTGCCAACAGAAAATTAGTGGCCGTATAAATCAAAGTATGTCGTGTTTTTAGGGAGAGAAATGTTTTTACAGTGCAAGATGTTACATGCCTTGTCTGTAACTCCTGTAACTTTGCGTCCAGTACTGACACAAACACACAAGATCATAAATTGAAGTCTCTCTGTTAAATTAATCATCGGTCGCCTTCCACCCATGATTCCTCTCTGAAAGACAGATGCAGTCATGCATGCACATCTGTCTATAATAGCACACGTGCACACTGTCACACATTTATACTGCGCATAGGAAACTTTCATTGTTTGCGCTGAACTGGACTTCAATCTTTTTCCAATCTGTCCATGTTGCTCACATGACTTAGTGCTGTACATCTCAGTTACATTATGGAGACAGATAAATGCTTATATTCTCAAATGCACACATAAATTAATAATAACATGCACATGTCAAGTGCTTAAGTGCATCACGTATGCACGGCACGTTCACATGTACTGTAGGTAGCATTTTGCGGCAGACAGTCCTCCATATGTGCACATATCAATTCAGTATGTGGGATGACTTTCTTTCGCTGCATCACACACACTTAGAGAGATGGAGTGCTGGTTGAGATTGAGGTCAGGGCAGACGTATGGGACATATTTGATTAAGAGGGCTGTAGGGTTAAAAAACACAGACTTTCGCTGGTGTGGAATGTGGGTACAATCCCAGACAGCCAAACTGTTGCAGCAAATTTAATCTGAAATAAATAAATAAGAAATACCATCTTTCGTTTTCAGATGGCTGATGTTTTTAAATCACATTATCTTAAGTGTGTGCACTTGAGGAGCCTCTGCATCCATTAATGAGAAAAAGGGGGCTTTGCTCTTTCCCTGATATATAGTCTAAAACTTCACATTTCAAGTCGTGTTCATTGACCATACTGTGGGGTGATAGCTGTTTAAATTGCACTTAGTGTTTATACTTTACATATACTTCAGCTTAAGGGTTCATTTCTTTGCTGTACTGATTTTTAAACATCTTCCGTTATGGTGGTGTTTTTTTTTTTCCCAGGGAAATGATAAATTAGTGTAACACTATGCTGTAACACTACCAGCTTTTTGAAACCTTTGCAGAGTGAGATTGGATGTGAGAATTAGGGAACTGTCAACAAATGTGGGACATTTGATTGGTTGAACTTTCACGGACGGTTTCGTTTGTGGATTTAGTTCACTTGTAAATCCATAAGAAAATGATTACAATGCTCATAATTAGACCAGAAACGCACACTACAATCCCTCTGGGGCTCAGAAAAAGAGAAAAATAGTCAATCTACCAAAGTGCTAATTAGGCGTCACAAACCAAATAACATCAAAAACCTGCCCGAGTGAAGAAGGTTTAAGAAATGTGACAAAATAAATAAATACAAACAACAGGTGAATAAAATCAATTTAAACAATTAATGATAAAAGTCTAAGTGAATAGAGGGGGAAGATTGGAGAGTGTGGGTGTCTTTGTGTTTGTCCATGCATCAGTATGTGTGTGTGTGTTTATAAGAAAGAAAGAAAGAAAGAAAGAAAGAAAGAAAGAAAGAAAGAAGTGAGGGAGGGAAAACTTCAACCAGTCTGCATCTGAAATAATCAAAAATTGTAGCTTCATCAGCAACATGAATGTAACTTTCATGATTAAAAGTGGTTGTAGGTTATAGTTAAAGTTATGTTTCTTTTTTTACATAAGAATATAGTACATATATTACAACCTGATCATTTAATCATTCTTTAATGCATTAATTAATATTTAGTGCAGATTGTTGTAGTTTTATCAAATATGTTGGTACTTAGATAAAAGCAACTACCAAACGTGACAGGACTAGTATTTAAACTTTATGAACGAAAATGGAGAATGGACTGAACGTTCAGAGACCTAAATATCAGGCTTATAAAGATGGGAAGATACACAAACTAAAAATGAACTCGTGTCCACCGTTTAAAGCAAAGTGGCTAGCTGTTTCTCCATGCTTCCAGGCTAAGCTATGCTAACCAGCTGTAGGCTTATAATTAGCGGACCGACATGAGAGTAGCATCAGTTTTATCTGATTCACTGCAAGAAATCAATCAAACTATTCCTTAAAAAAGAGAACAAAAGATTTACATTCATGTCAAGTCAGGATTTGCACTGGGAGCTACATTAGAAATAATAATAATATTCGTTTTTAAGCTAACTTTGGTCCAGTATTTTCCTGTATTTCAACAAGCTATATATTTCAGGCAATTTTTATTCTTCAACATTGGGTTCGGCTAACCACTGTTTCTCTGTACAACAGTATAACGCCGTACAGAAGCTATAAGTTATTGTCCCGCAAACCCTGATAATTCCCATTATAAATACTAGGCTATTTTAGGGTTAAATTCCTTAGATTTTTTGCACATAATTGTACATATTTCATGTTTCACCATTGTAAATTGCATAATTTAGATTTTCTTGGAAATGTTCGAGCTAAAAAGTGTAAAAATGCTAACACTGGGTCCAGACAGCACAGAACTGAACTGAAAGTGAATGTTATTTTATGTTTTATCTTTATTTTATTTGTCCTTTTTACTTTCTTTGTACATTCTCATTACACAATATTATTGTTTTGTAACTGAACTGTTATCAAGTGCCTGTTTTACCTTCATGTGTTTGTGACAGACATTACCATACCTTATTTTTCCATGTGTCTCCCATCTGCAATGGTATGTCCCCTTGCAGCTACTACAGCCTCGATTTTAAAGAAACAATACATTTAGGTAAATGCACATTGACAACCTTTACCTCTCCACCACCAGGATACAAAAAAAAACATGTCTTGAACTTGTTATAAGTCATGTGATATTTATCATAAAAGCAAAGTAGAACAGGAAAAACATTTTGGTCATGATCCTCTTCCACAAATGTATTTTGGCATTAAAGCTGCGTTCAAGAGGCTGTTCTGTATAATTGCTTAAAAGGCTGATTTGAAAAAGATATTTCCTTCGTCAGAAGAAAGGCAGTTTTTTTTCAATAAAAGAAATCATTTATTTGTGTCCCTCATGTGTAAATGTGTCTTCTTCATCTTAAGGTGCAAAAGCTTTTAGGCGTGCGTCTGTGTGTCATATTTGGTACTGAGTATTCCTTTACTTATCAGTACAAGAGGTTTAATCAGACACAATAAATGAAACTGAATATATCTGTGGCCATTCTGGCTTTGAAATCAATGCCACATCCAAATCCAAACCTCTTCTATCTAAATCATCTTTTCCTTCTGTGTTTCTTTGACACTTTTTGTCCATTTCTTAACTGTAGGCAGCAATAAGGTTTCAAGTCATCAAGGCTTTTTCCTTTTTACTGCATGACTTTGAGGATTTTCAACATTTGAAGTGTCACTGGCAGTGACGAGCTCACACTGCCCCGGTCTAATTAAAGTATAAACCTTTTTTTTTCTTTTATGCTCATGGAATTTGGAAGCTTTAATGTAGTGGGATGGGCTGGACTCGGACACTAAATATTAAATGGTTTATGGCAGTTGTGGAGGAAGTATTCAGGTCCTTTAATTAGTGAAGGAGTGGAAAGTTGAAGTGAGTAATAATTATTTAAATATGGGGACAACAGTGCACATTTTTAGTCTCTCCTGGAAGAAATTCATGGTGTTGCACTCATTTGTTCAGAGGAAATGTGACAGAAATAGAAAAAAAAAAAGAGAGCTAGAGAGACACCACTTACTTTCTTAACTCTGTACAGCAAGTGCTGCGTGATGTGGGCATGAATGTCACACTGTCGGTTGCAGAAAGTTACAGCAGTGGTGTGTAACTAAGTACATTTACTAAAGCACCGCAGTGAAGTACAAATTTAAGGTAAAGTACATCTACTATACTTTTACTACTTCTGCTCCACTGTACTTTTACTCTTTTATTTGACAGCTACAGTTTCTATTTCATATTAAGAAGTTAAATTAAAAACAACAAGCTTATGAACACAACAGCTAATATTACTTACTAGTCTAACAACAAGTATTCCCAGCCGGCATCTGTCCTTTAGCCTTTTTCAGCTCTTGCCATCGACTAAAAGTCAGCTCCAGATTTACGCTTTACACAACTTCTTGCTCGCTCACTCTCCTTTTTCTCTTCTTAGCTTCCTCCGTCAATGTCCTCTATGGTCTTTTCTTCTCTGCCATTTTGTCCATAGAGGCTGCTGAACACAGTTACATTGCCCATGGGCACAGCTCCGGTTCTGGCATGACGCTAGCTCTGTTCTCGGTCAGCGTTCCCTCAAACCTGAAAACCTCTTCTTCCCGTTGGTCCAAAACATCTGTGGTACAACACTAACGCTCCCCTGGTAATTTGAACTCACAGCCCAGACAGCTTGGCTAACAAACTGAGCTAACATTAGCTAACAGCAACTATAATTTGCAGTTCTTGTTTTTCTCCATAGTGAACAGATGCTTGGTGGTAATTTTGCTGCTATGAAGTCTGATATTACAGAACCAGAAAAAAAACAACACGCAGTCCTTTTTCTCACTTTAATTTCTTTCACTGTCACTTCCTTTCCTGCTTCTTCGTTTTCACACCTCTGAATCTCTGACCACCTCAGAGTGCTTTAAGTAGGAGGAATCGGTCTTCTAGTGTGTCATATGAGAAGGTGAATGTGGGTTGAATATTAAAAATAGAAAAGATCAGACTGAGGGGGCCACAAGGAAGAGGAGGATGTGGGAAAAAAATAACAAGAGGATGACGAAAGAAAGTGGGGTGGTAGACACATGCATAGAGATGAGAAAGGAGATACACGACATGAGACAGGCGCAGGGAGACGAGTAAATGTCTATTTTTACCCCTGGTTGGTACATAGAAAACGTGATAGGCCTCTGCATTAGGCCAAAGAGGAGGAGGATTTTTGGCTTGTACAGGCAGATGTCATATGGACATTCGCCTAAATGCAGTGTAGAGGAAATTCTACCCATCTCCTGTACCCATGCCACTATTTATGTCCTTTCTTTGTCAGCCATCGTCCCTCTATCCATGCAACACATTATCAATTCTGTCCGTATTTCTGTTGTTGTATATAGTTTTCTGTCTTCTTTCGTTCTTACATCCTCACAGCAGAGACACATTTTGAACTTGAATATTTCAAAGATATTTATGATACGCTGCCATTTGTACCTCAGATGAAACATAAATTCTCCACGCAATCAACGGAAAAAAAAGTTGGCAGCAACGCTGACAAAAGATTCATTGTTTCCATAAATTTTCAAGCAAAAATAGTGAAACTGGTTCCGGTTTCTCATATCTGCTTTTCTTTGTCGCTGAACAAATGAATCTTTGCAGAGGCTGTTGGTCAAACAAAACAAGTCACTTTCAGATGTCACTCACTGGGTTGTGGCTGTGGGAGAGACGTTAAAGTTTGGTAAAAACATCCTTATTATTTATTATCAAAAACTAGGACGGGGCCTGGAAACATGAGCAACTGTCATCACATTTTGATTCAAATGTTACTAAATTAGTGAAAAATGTTTTCAGGCTTTTAAAATCTAAAATCTAATTTGCATTTTCCATCTTTTGTACCTTTTTTTTTGCCTCTATTTATCCGTCTATCTGTCACTCTCACCAGCAGCTCTTTACACTTTTCTTTACTCTCTAAACTTCCTTTCATTTGTGCTGTTTCTCCTCATCTGTCTTTCTTTCTCCCCTGCATCCCTCCGACCCTCTTCCTGGATCGATAGATTACTTCCTGTGTTCAGCACGTTGACAGCACAGTTTAGAGACCATGGGGTTCATGTTACCAGTCACACTCGCAGTGTGTGCTTGTGTGTGTGTTTGTACGTATTGTGATGGGCTGAAGGGGTCACCGAAACCTTTGGGGTCAACAGTGGCAGCAGTCCTGTTTTTGCCCTGAAGCCTGAGCGACTTCTTCACTTATTGCTGACTTCTTACATAAAACGTCTAAAGGAGGAAGTTAAACACTTGCCTGTTCAATCTGTTGTTTCTGTCAGTTTGTACCTGGTATCTAGGTTGTCCATCACCACCTCTGAAGTATATCTGAACCCCATTTTTCAACCAATCACTAACATCACTTGACTAACGCCAATAAAGTAATCTCAAATCATAAAATCTACCATTATCTGCTAACAACTGGCCTCGCTGAACCTCTCTGGGCATAAGGCAACCAAGCTACTTTAACAGACTGACTGACAGGTCCTGATGTCCTTAAATCCCATAAAAGCTTCTCTACATCCATCGCCTAGGGCAACGTGCAGCGGTAAATGGCTTCAGTTTGTCTGAGGTGTGCCCAGAGAGCCTAAAAGAGATCAATACAGTCACTCACAGTCATTGTTTTAACTCAGCTCCAGTGTAGGTTCCTGCCATAAAACTCCCCTCCAGATCCCAAACCCTCGGGCTCCCACAGCAAGGTGGGTCAAAGCAGCGATGTAAAGCAAAGTAACGAAAGAACCGACTGTCCACGTGGACATATTCATAGCTATGACTCACAACCATCCGTATGTTGTATTTGTAGCTCCTGTAGCTCTACCGTCATCCATTTCCCTTTAAAATGACGATGAAATATCTCTGAGTTTCTGCAGAATGTCAATGTTGTACTGGGTTTAATTACAGCTGATTTAACTCCCAACACCCAAAACCTGCTACAGTACATCCTGCTGACAAATATAATGAGTATCAGATGCATTTCTTTTCTGCAAGTTAGAAACTTTATAGCACCAAGATGGGTGCCCCAAAATTTCAACATGTGTTTTTTTTAAAAACTACAGATCAGTTTCTATCATCCCCTTGACATTTAAAGGGGAGAGATTTTCCTACTTTCTTGACAAGGTTGTCTAACTACTATATGTCGACAGAATACATCTGCTCAGTTTCTCCAGGCATTTAATTCCCAGCACTCAACATAAACCTCTAATGAAGCAGGCCGTGTAGACTAGAGGTCATTAATTTAACAGTGTCATTCGTCATGAACTCTACTCTGATTGGGTGGAAGTATTGCCCAACCTCCCTTGACAGAAACAGCTGTTCAAGCAGACATAGGGCCATTTGTATCGGTACACAAACCTGAATCACATCAACAGTAATCATTAAATGGCTCGTTCAAACGATTCAAATGGAAAAGTGGTGAGTATTTTCATGCTTGAGGGAAAATTCCTGTTTTAACTTTGAACTTTTCATAGTTTTGATAATCATTCCTAGTCACACTGAATGTTACAATCCCTTAAATTTCTGTGCTACAGTTGATTTTAATGGGGTTGTTCTTGAAGATGACCACTAGATGATGTTGCTACCATTATGACACATCTTCAGTTGTGTACCTCAACTACCTGGGTGTTTCAGCCTTTTATCACAAGACACCCTCAGCCCACAGCATGCTGATCAGACCTCGGTGTGTGTGTGTCTTGTGGTTAGCTTCTAGATGATCACTTGGCTGCCCAGACAGTGTCTCCCTTTGTCAGCCACAGTCAGGAACGGCTGCATTGGCAAGTGCTTTGAATGCCTTCCTATGAGCCTGCCCTCTCATTCCTACTTCCCTCAGGAGCTTGGCAGTGGAACTGGCTACAAATCCTCTGCAATCAACTTCAACTGGCCGCACTTTTAGGTCCCAGCCTTGCTCCTCTGCTTCAGCTGTAAGGTCCCATGGGACAAAAGCCTAAAGACAAACCGGCAGGAGTTGGACCTAAGAACCAGATCTGATTGCACAGGAGAGGGGTTAGCGCTCTATTTGTCTCCTTCCCAGATGAAGGATGGCAGTTGTAGGCACATTGTCTGGGCATGGCATTAGTGGTTACGTTGGTTTAACATCAACCCACCCAAACCACACAGACATGTTTAAGGGTTGCTGGATATGCACACTGGGGAGAGGCTGGCTCTTGTCCCAGCCAAAGATGTAGATTTGTGAGAGATGGTAGGAGATCATATGTAGCTCTGATGACTCGATGTGAGTCCATAATATTGAGAATAGCAAGACTGTCCCCATCAGGTAAGCTACAGATCTAGGAGCATATAGATGCTGGATGTGGATGCAAATAAATGTGTCCTGGGTAGCGAATTGGAGGCAAACAACTGCTTATTTACACATCCAGACATTATGGAGAAAATGTATCCATCATTTGGAGTCGTGTTTGTGTCCATCTGGTTAATATAAGTCCAATATTTGCTGACTTTTAGCTCTATTCATGGTCTCTACCAACTCCAGAAGCAAATATCTGGCTCTTCATCTGCTAAAAGCTCCACTCACTCACACATTCAGTTTTATCTAAAGAAAGTAGCTCTGATAAACTGTTCACAGTATCTCTATAACCTGATTGTCTACCAGAACAAAATAACTTCAGCAAATAAGACACAACATGCAATTAACAAAAAATGTTCTTTTAAAGCCAGGCAAGGCTGTTAATGTTGGTGAAACTACCAATTTTTCTTATTTTTCTTTTTTTCAGAGCATTTACTTTATGGATTGCTGATGGGATGTTTCAACAAACATAACAAAAAAGCCTCCGAAATATATTTCTGTACCTAGCTGAGCTTTAAGTAATATATTTCCCCCACAAAAGCCACAATTGAACCCACTTTAAATTAATTCCACTACACTGACGTCTCCTAACAACAACCACACGGTGCTTTACTGTACAGTACTGTACAATAGATAAATAGACTTATAAACAATGACGTTTTAGTGCTCATCCTCCGGCCACCCACCTCACGGTCATGACCTGAACTTTGAAAGGAAGGCAGTGTTTTTTATTGACTGTTAACCCAGGCTTCTCTCCTCCAGACTCCAGTCTCCACCAGTTTAAACATCAGTTTCATGTCTATTAACAGTGTTGGGTCATGACCTGACCCCACTTATACCTTCACCTCTCCTGTCTATCTCTCTCTTCCTCCCTTCACCTCCCAGCTCTCCATCTTTTCATCCCCCTTTAACCAAGTCACTCCCTGGGGACCCTCTACCACCTCTCTTTCTCTTACACACACACACACACACACACACACACATACGCAGACAGGCTCTTGCTGCCCCTCGGCTTAACAGTATTTATAACGATCTGACCCTAAGACCTCTCTGTGTTAATGATCTTCAGCCCCGCCCAACACAAACACACATACTGACAAACAATAACCTGTGCTCTTGTGTGTGTCATATTTCTTTCTTCCCTTTGTTACGAGAGTACAACATTGCAGTAATTTAACTATATGAACAGCCCCAAACTAACAGCTTCATTTCATCAATGTGGAATATCACCAGTGGGAGAAATTTGGAAACCATGTTCTCTTTAAACAGCCCATTGTGTAAGACTGTCAGCTATAACAATGCAAAATGGCTGCTTTCTATTTAGTAATGCTGATACACATCTCCATTTGAGGGGGAATAAAATCTTCCTTCATTTAAGAAAATAAAGTACTACTTATAGTATTTTAGGATTAGTAAGAGCTACATGATAAGATAAAATATTTCAATGTTCTGCTGCATCCTTTGAGTTTTTCAGTTTCAAGATTTAACTGATGGTAACCAGAAGTTCTCTCTAAGGGAGGATTAAAGAGGGATTAAAATTTGCCTTTATGTGTCAACAAAATCCAAATTTTATCTTTATTTTAGTTCATGAATTTAGCTCAAAGTATAAAATTATAATCCTCCTATATGCCTTAAAGAAGGTAACACAATATATCACAAAGAATAAAAGCAAACAAAAACAAATCCACATTCTACTACTACCACAACAACAACTATTAGTAAAAGCATGACCAGTTAACATTTCAGAGAGGAGTAGACGTTAGCATTTGCACTGAAGAAAACAATGTGTAACATATTTTCCAGTTCACTCTAAAACATATTTGGTATTCATCGTTTGCTCCCCCTTTATCACTCTTTAGGGTCCATTTATTGAAAGTGATATATGAGCATCCAAGTCTGATCCTGGACACAGAAAGATGCTGGAAAGATGTTACAGCCCAAAACACACACACACACACACACCACAGAAGCTTGCATGCTCTGCACATAAAAAACAAACTATTGTGCTCCCGCTCTCATTCCTTTTCTCTCTCAAGGCCTTTTTAATCCTCACATGAGTCACCAACACACACCTACCAGCTGGTTTAGACTCGCTCTCTCTCTCTCTCTCTCTCTCTCTCTCTCTCTCTCTCTCTCTCACACACACACACACACACACACATCCTCACAAACAAACTCAGTTCCTCCCTCTCAATCAAGTTCTGTCAGCAGTACTAGAGCCTGATATGAGGCCAGGGACAGAGGAAATGAACGATGTCAACCAGTGTTATAATTCAACAGAACCGACCACATGAGAGGGAATACATCTACTGTATTTTGTGCTCATGGGAAATCAATCTCAACTCATAATACAATGTTTGCAAGCACGTGTCTTGAAGAGGTCTGAAGAAGGAGAGTTCACTCCCTGTGTGTGTGTGTGTGTGTAATTCTGAATAATGTTTCCCTCTCCATGTTGAGATCCATGCTCTAACTTGTCTCTGTTGTTATTTTTCTTTAACTGACACACAGTGAAGAGCTGATGAAAGACCAAGACAAGATAGAAGCATCCAATTATGCTCTTATACACACATACACACATTTTCTTGTCCAACAGAAGGAGTTCTCACCCCATAAATCAGAGGAGAATGCATAGATAAGATGATATTACAGAGTTAGAAGCAGCAAGACAATCATTCACATGCTTTTATAAGCATTGCTGGTTATTTAAGTTATTTCACGTGCTAGCATTAGAAGCTCTTTCTTCTCCGATTCGATCATCTGCTGAGAGTATAATTTCAACTGACATAATAATGACCTGCAAAAGTACAGACCTGCATGTGATCGATAACTGACATGAAACAAAGGGAGTGACAAGGTCATAAGAGTCGTATCCCTGCATCCGTTTAAACTCTGACCTGTTGAGAGTCTAAAAATGACAACATAATTTCTCTGTGCCTTTCATAACTGGCAGGTCACTGACGTTAATACTTACTCATGTCAATGTCAATGTACTTGTCAGGGTTTGTTCCCCAAAAACTTGAGAACTCTGTCTGAGGGATACGCCCGTCTGAAATACAATAAGTTCGTGTTTGGACTGAAAACAGCCTTCCATTAAAAAATGGAAGGGGCTGCACTGTTCATTTAATGTGCTGGTGAAACATGAAATATGATCCAAGAAGAGGAGTTAGAGGAACAGATCCATCAGGGGCTCTGAGCTTAAAAACACTGCAAAGCAGATTATTTATTATCAATATCAAGAGGAAAGAAATTACAACTATATTTTTGTCATAAAAAGTAGAAATACAGCACTTCTAATTTTACTGGTGCCTCGTCAGATGAGATTACATTTTCACCCCGCTGTATTGGCAGAGAAACCTCGTTGCATTTAATTTAAAATGTCACCAGATTTTCTCATGTTTGTCACCTTGTGAGCTTGTTTGCTGTCAGTGCAGAGGCAAACACATACACTCTTACAAGCACAAACACAACATTTTTCTTTTTCTACAGTTTGCACAGCCATTTTTTCAGCTGTGGATGACAGGGCGACATCAACTCTCTGTGCCTTCCAAAACTGAAATTGGGTTAAGATGGGTGAAGTACTGCGTCAAGGTTGGAGGAGCTTCTTCAACATGGTTATAATAATAAACCATAGACTGTATGAATAAAAGTCAATGCACTGTCCATTATGTCACCCTCAGGTTTCTGAAGAGATGTTGTGAAGCTCAGATTTAGGCTTTTCTGGCTGTTGCCATCTTTGCAGGCCTGACTCAGCTCTTGGCTAATCTAGGAACGAGAAAATACATGAAGCGTGGGTAGAGCTGAGGCTGGCTGAATAAAGCCTGATTGCTAAAACCAGCCACCTATGATGGCAAACACCTGTCACCTCTTAATTATGCATAAGGGGTGAGTTATATATAAAATCACCCCCTGTGCAGTTGTCATGAATGGGTAAATTAATTACAGAGACCAAAACCATTTTTTTTTAACCAGGCAGTACTTTTTAACATCTTGTGGAGATTGACTTGCTTTTGCAGCCAACTTCAAGTGGCTGTTTGTGGAACTACAGTTTGGCAGCCACAGAAGATTGATCGTGGTCATGGATAGAAACACAAAACGTTAACTTGAAAGGGGAAATGAACAGCTGTCCACATTGTTAAAGTCATTTTGTGGACCCATCAACATCCCCTCTATGCAGACACTGTCACTCAACCAATGCAGGTTCTTGGGAGGACAGCATAATAATTTTAAAAGCTGCAAAACATCTCAGCTTCTCAACTATGAGTGGCTCACCACAGTATTGTATGGAGGGCTATTGAAAACTGTTTGAACTCATCTACCAAAAACAACGAGCAGAAAGCAATTGGAAGCTGCGATGACCCACATCAAGTGTGGAGAGCTGCTTCTGTGTGAGCCTTTGACATCAGATTGGATTTAAAATTTATCAATGATATCAAGAAGCAGAGATTTAAAACTATAAACACAGTGAGAGTTAATATGGTATGCCAATTTAGTGAATATTAAATCAATACGCACAAATACATAAATATGAATCTATAGCTATAGTAATAAATCCTGGGGACCGATTCCTGAGGAAATCTGGAGGTAATAAATATATAAATGAATCATCAGTGAGAGCATCAATGTGTGCCTACGTATATGCACTTGATATTTAGTGATAGAGTGTTGGTGAGAAGAAAGCTGAAATCGTTTGCTTTGGCAGTCTACCTAAAGACACAGAGAATTAGCAGCAGTGTCATGAAGGTGTGCTGTAACTGACAAACTTGTGAACATGGATTTAGCTTCATGGACTGTTTTCACCATCTTAAATAGAAACTAATAACACCTTCGTTCTGTTGCCAAAACAAACCTTTTATAAAAGGGTTGGGTTGTCTGACTCATGTTATCCCACCTGTCTTCTGTTTGCAGCGTCTTGCTTTGTGCTGTAATAGCATTTTTACTCATAAATGAATGCCTGTTGTATGAAACTTGAATTTTAATATCCAATGTTTTCTAACTTGGACTGAGAGAGTGACATTTTCATATAGAATAGCTTCTTCCTCTGAGATTTTTCCATCAGATATTAGCGGTATGAATCTGGATTTTCTACTTTTTTTTCCCTCACCAGGTTCCTAGATTACTGGCATTTGTCTTTTTGAAGGCATATATTAATTCACTCGGATACCCTTCAGCTTTGTAGAAATGCACTTCCATCTCTCTCTCTTTCCTTGACTTCATCATTAAATGCTGCAGAGCCTGACCTAAAAAATAACCCAGCAGTCAAACATGAAAACAACCACAGTTGACAAAGCACCCAGTGCTAAAGGCATGGTCGTCTAATGGGAATCTTAGAGGTTAATTTTCCACACAAAGAAATTTGTCCACACTATGGAAGCTGGTACCTGTACTCCTCATCCACATATCTAAACAGTAACATATTATAACTCTTTCAGAAGCTTTTGTCTGTCCTCTTCTGACTTCTTCTTCTTCTTCTACACACGCAACACAGCTGCTAACACGGCTAGTAGCTGCTCAGCTAGTAGCTCATAAGTGTCTCAGAACGAAAACGGAAAAACGTTGTTGCATTTTAGGAGGATAGATACTGCTCGAAGCTTGCAAGACTTGGATGAGGCAGTAATTAACAGGTTATTACATATCCTGATAATCCACTGGGGTCCTCCACACACCTCATGAAGAGGCTGTCGGTTACATTTCCAATTCCATCATCAAAAAGGAAGCGTGTTTCAGACAATGCTCAATCATCCAACAAGCACTTTGCTCTAATCATACTGTTCTTTTAGCTTTTTAGAGCTCTATTTGAGGGCGAAGCCTGTCATTGCTCTGTGATCACTTTGGAGCTCTGTAATGAGTCTTCTTGCCATTACACAAGTCACTGAAAGCTTAGAGAATAAGTAGCGAGTCCATTTTGTATCTTTATCTTCAGGGAACGTGTGCACTGCTGCTTTATTAGATAAACTTATAAAGGATATTAACTTGCAACAAATGCAGGAGCACTTTATGATGGTTTTGTAGCAACAAATTTGACTGTGTTGAGATTTCTCGTTATTCTCTTAGATGTCTATTATGATCAATAATAACACCATCACCTCCCCACATAATGATCATCTCCTCAATCTCTGCTCATAACATATTAACAACTTAATTCATTCACTTATATCCTTATACTGTTAAGAGCTGACATTTGTGCTGAAATGTTTTTTCCATTCCACACGTAAGACCTTTGTCGATCGTTGTAAAGATAGGATAAACCAACTGAACTCAATGGTGCTTATCACTCCACTCTCTCTCAGGACCATCTTCAGTAATCAGCAATGATGATGACTCTGCCTCTCCTCTTCACCACGTCTCCAATGGTAGCAACACTCCTTCCTCCTCAGAGATGGGCCCGACGCGGTAATCATCGGCATGACCAAGATCCCGGTGATAGAAAACCCTCAGTACTTCAGGAGCACAAACAGCCTCCTGAAAACCGACACGTGTGAGTACAAATCTCTTATTGTCTTACTCAAAGGAGACACGCTGAAAATGTTTATAAATCCACTGTGAGCTTCAAGTTAACTGTACTTGTGTGAGGTTACCATGGTAACATCTTCCCTGCTGTCATGGCAATGACCTTGGAGGATGCTGAGGATAAGCTGTCGTGTTGAGGGAGAAGTGGGAAATAGAAAGGCCATTTATATGCAAGTGTGTGTGTGTATGTGTGCGTGTGTGCCCAAGCATATGTTACGCACAAATCCATTCATAAATTTAGACTTCCTTGTGTGACTCATACACATACATAACCAGAGAGTCTGTGAGCCGCGACAGGTAGAAGTATTTTTTTTCTCCGGGGGTGAGCAGCACCAATTTATCTAAAAGAAAGAAAAGAAAACATGTATACAGCAGAAATTCAGCAAAACAAGAGACAGAAGGGCAAAATGGTCAAAGAAAGGAAGCAGAAAGAGACAAACAGAAATAGAAAAGAAACATGAGGAGAACAAAAGGAGGAAGATGGAGAGAGAGAGAGAGAATAACAGTCAGATAGACAGACAGAGAGCACACACAGATATTGACCTGGTCCATCAACATGACATTATGATTATTGGCAAATAATAAAAGCTTCTCCAGGCTTTGGCCTTGTGTTGCAGTAAATTATGGAACCACATGTGTATGTGTGTGTGTGTGTGTGTGTGTGTGTGTGTGTGTGTGTGTGTGTGTGTGTGTGTGTGTGTGTGTACCATCATGCTCTTTCTGTTGAGGGCAAGGTTGAGGATGTATAATGACAGGAGACTGGAGCTTGACCTCTTTAGTCCTGCCTGCGATATAACTAAAAGATAGACTGGGATTTACTGCCTAAAGACAAGAATGAAAGCGCAGAGGATCGATGAAAGTCAATAACATACTGCTGTGTATGTGTATATGCCTGCGTGTGTGTTTTTAATATATTACAGCCATTACAACTATTACTCTGCGTGCTTCTTTGACTCACAGACAGGCAGCATAAATACTGAAAGTATCTGCCCGATTATTTGGCACTCTGCCTTTTCAGACCCGTACAATAGCCTTTGATGGAGACAGTTTGGCAAAGTGGCTGTAGATTACGTGCCAAGAACTGAACTCTTTTTAAACAGTGGCCTTAACCAGCTTGTGGCCTGTAATATTGAATACAGGAATCAGTGGTGGGTACACGTTTCTACTTAAAAGATGGCACAGGCCTCTACTTGGCAGCAATAAAGCGGCAATTACTCTGCAGAGATGATGGATCCGTGTGCAATTACGGAAACTGTTAGCTGTGTTGCAAAGCTTCAGCTGTGCAGCTTACCACTGAAGTGAACACCTCATTAACAATAATAACATCAGAGGAGTAATAACATCAGAAAGTGTGTCACATGCATTATTAAAGAGTTACAGTAAAATACCACTGGACTTGCATTGGTGGTAACTAATGTGTTTATCATTAGCTAATCCTACATACAGGCTGTTAGTAAGCATGTCAAGCAACTGAAGCAGGGCTATAGTTAGGATTTTAGAAATACTGAGGTCATCAACAATCCCAACCACAAACAATAAAAGTCACATATTTTTTTTTATTATTTGGATACCAACAGCTGCTTAGAAACTGAACTTGAACTTGAATAATTGTCTCTCTTTTCTCTTATAACTGTCTCTAATTCCCCTGTATTAAATATAAGATTACATATCAAACATATTTTGGGGAATTTTTGACCCATGAAGTAAAAAGTTACATTTTATTTCCCAATAAAAAACTTCTAAATAGGTAGATGGGCTATCCAACACAGTTGTGAACAATGATGCAATTAAAGTTATAGTTTACTTTTTCGCTGAGAGTCAGAAGAAGCCAGAAGCTGGTAAGTTTAGCTTAGCATAAAGACTGGAAACAGGAGGAAACAGCGAGCTTGGCTCTGTACAAAGATAACTTAAACTGCTTACCAAAATCTCTAAAACTGAAGCAGAAATTATGTCCTGGACTTTTTCTTGGTCAGGCACAGTAGCTAAATGGATAGCTGTTTCCAGCAGGTTCCAGTCTTTGTGCTAAGCTAACTGGCTGCTGGCTCCAGCGATATATTTAGCGCACAAATCCAGGAGTGAGTGATCAATTTAACAATGCCATGGAAATAAATACTAATATGTTGCCCAAGCATTCCTGACAGGAGTCATTTTGAGTCTAAAAATAGTGGAATAAACTTATAATATATATCGTGCATGTGTATGTTTTTCATTGGAGAAGGTAAACTTAGTCTAGGATTTAAATAATGTGCTAAAACTCTAAGAGAAAACACAGCAGACCTGACCCCAGTAATAGCTACACCCCTGAACTGAAGGAGAGATTTTCTTCATTTTTGTAATGTTACACCTTCCTCTTGGCTTATTGTATCTCTCAAGTTTTCCACTGTTTCTATCCCAGCAGATCTTCTGGGGTTTGTATTTTATTGTATCTAGGTAATGAGGATTAACATAGCTCTGGAAAGTGTTATTCATAAGTCGACAGTATTTGAAAACACCCTATTACACACACACACACACACACACACACACACACACACACACCCTGGGCTTATGAAAATTTAGGTCACAATTAGCTACACCTCATGATAGGAAGGCATACAGTTTGCAGTGGCAGCGAACTAGAAGGTGGTGTAGTGGAAAAGAAAAGTTGAAATTAGAGTCATGACATTAATTTGATGGAGAAAAGGCTTGAAGTCCCGTTTTTAAAGCGCCTGTCAAACATGATTGTGACTTTGACCTATTGCATTGCTCGGTTCAAACTTACAAACACACAATTTTCAAGCTGCTCAAGCTGTTTTACGTCAGCGTCCAGAGAGAACGAGGAATGAAAGAAGAGGCAGATGGCAAACAGGGAATAATTACGCCCCAAGACATTAATTTCTTTGCTTGTTTATGAGATGCTGATTAAGGAGAACCTGGTGAGAGGTGGCTGTATGGAGAGAATGTGGAGAGATTGGATGATGGTGGGAAAAGGACAGATGGAAAAAGACGGGAGAGGAGGTGGTTGATGGGAAATATTATCCCTTTTGATGTTAATGTTGTAAGTGCTGTCATAAACATATGACGGGAAAAGACTGATGGAGCAACAGAATGCCGAAGAACATGTGCCTAAATGTTAATGTTTATAGGATGATGATTAAAAAGTGATAGGTTTAGCAGCTGAGGGGAAAGGCAATAGGGAGAAATAAATGATGGAACAGAGGGGTGCTAAATAAGGAAAGTGAGAGTAAGATAATGAGACTGGATAGAGCGATGCTAAATGAGGGAAAATGAGTGAATATGATAAGCATTGCAAACGGGTACTAATTAAGAAAAACATCAGAGAATAAGAGTGCAAAGTTTGGTAAATGGGGAATAATATTTCTGGAGATCTTAATTAAGGATTGAGGAGATGAGGAGTGATGTGTAGCACTGCACATGGAGATACAGTTTAATAATGAAAGCAGGCTGGAAGAAGGAGTGTAAAACTGGCAAATGCAGACAGCTGGAAAGTAGAATTCATGAGCGCTATAAGGCCATAAAAAACAAAATAACTTCACTTTGAAAGTTCTTGATTGCTATCCGCAGCAATTATGGAAAATACTCGAATATGTAAATGCAAAATTAGTTGCAATGGCACATTATAAATCTAACAATAAACACACAGGAAGAACTGTGAGAACACCAAAATTTCCTGCTAAAGGAAAAAAAAAAAAAAAAAGCAATCGTGGCAGGACTGTTTCGCACACATCAATTTATTTGCTATTTGAGGATGTTAATTAAGGAGAAGTGGTGCGAGGCGTTTTCATGGGTGAACGCTTATTACACAACCGCAGTAGGAAATGGCGCGGTGAGGTTATTAGCTGGTTAAATGGTGGGTAGTTGTCTTGTGGGGATGTGGATTTATTGTGCGCGGCTGCTGCTGCATGGGGAGATGTGGGTGTACTGAGATCTGTGACCCGCTGATGTTGTTTTCCAACTGAAGACAACAGACAACAGATATAAACGCTGACTTTTAGCCACAGTGAGACATGCACATACTCAACCCTGTCACCTTTAAAGATTATTTTCATATGGTACTAATTCAAAGGAGCAAAAAGAAGCATGAACATGTGACAAAGCTTGATATTTAGCCATTCAAGCACTGAGGGAAAAGTTGCCAGAGTTAAGTACAACCTTTCCCTTTGACAAAGTTTTATTGTGTACTGAAGGGAATATCAATCAATCTGGTGTTGGTTTATTCAAATTAAGAATGGCATATATCTGCTTTTCAGATATATAAACAGATCTGGAAAAACTCATTTCAAGTATAGTATACATCATTTCTAAGATGCAGGATTCGCATATTGTATACTATACAGGTGCAAAGCCTGCAGAGAAACACATGCATAAGCACACACACTGAATTGTAAGTGTGTGTTCTCCTTCACTACATTGTGAATTAGATGCTTTTGAATATCTGATGCAGACCAGCGGCGTTTCTTATCTCTCTCTCTCTCAGTCTGTGCAATATTGGGTTATGGTGGACCTCAGTAGCTTACAGTGTAGATCGATGCAGCTTCTGAGAGTCTAGCTGAGCTTTAATGTGATATTCTGAGTGGACAGCTTTTCTTCAAATGCGCCTCTTAATCACATCACAGATAAATCTCAGCTCTTGGTGTCGTCTCTTTGTGTGTGTTCACGTGCATGTTCGAGACGTACCCAAGTGCCCGTATTATAGGATAATTCATGTTTCCTTGCATGCAGACAGTAGCACACATGGCCTGCAGTCAAAAAGACAGAGCTTAGGTTATAGTAAGGCCACCATGCTGTTAATCTTTCTCTGAAATAAAAGCTTGTATCATCACCATGGTGAGATGCCAAATTTTCTAAAAAAAAAAATCTGTTGGCATGGAGTTGCAAGTTACTTAGCAACAGAAAGCAGGTTTGTCGATTCAACAGTGGGTGAGCAGAAGGCAGGGAGAGATTTACACCAGAGTATAAACTGAATCAAATTAGTATTTGACAAACAGTGGATTTTCTTATTTACTGGAAGATTCATATGTATGTATGAATGATAATATAAAATAATATATGCAACAGAAAAAATATCTACTACTAAATATTGTAATGCTGCCAATTTACTTCAGTATTAAAGAGAGGGGAATATAACATAACATCTGAAAGAATTATAAAATCCAATCTTTCTCACTTCAGGAACCCAAACAGTAAATCTTTGATGGAGTTAGCACGCCCTGCAGCTATGTTTGCATTCAAAACAAAGATAAATCTACAAAATTGCATATATTTTGTTTTTGGATAAATCACAGATACTTGTGTTGTAGTTTTTGTCTTGCTCTGGCAGATAAACCACACACGAACTGAACTGATTGCTGAGTAATTAAAATGATGTACAGTTTAATCTAAGTTTAATCTTGTAGTTCTAATCTTGTTTTTGTCTCCTTATGTGAACTAATATGCTGTGGTGTTTCTAAACCACGATGGCCACAATTAAACGTGTCTCCTTCACTTCTTCGTCTTTCCTCTTTTCAACAGTCGTCCAGCATATTAAGAGACACAACATTGTGCTGAAGAGAGAGCTGGGAGAAGGAGCCTTTGGAAAAGTCTTCCTGGCTGAGTGTTACAACCTCTCACCTGACCAGGAGAAGATACTGGTGGCTGTCAAGGTAATCTGAGAAAGATGTGTACTGTATATATGTAAATAATGTTTTTTTTGTTTGTTTTTACAGTATAAGAACAAAAAATATGTTTCTACTGTTCTTAAAATATGAGATTATGTAGTGTAAGTGATTGGAGAACAAACATCTGTGATGTGAAGCCCTTACTTGAACCAAACACAACAATTGTTTTCTTCTAGCTATCATAAACCAAAGATCAGGACAAACTGTCCTTCTATGTCTGATCAGACAAATGTAAAAATACCATCCAGTCTGTGTTACAAAGAAAATATCTCAATTTATTAGGAGTCTAGTTTCAAAATGAGATTTTGAAAATTCCTGCTCCTACAGAATGATTGGTGGGACCAAAATAAAGCTCATAACGTTATTATACAAGGTGAAGTTATTGCTTTCTCTACTATATTTTGCAATGATATCTGATACCTGAGCTACATTTGAAACATTGAACAGTTTACAGCCGATAATCTTATGTTCCAGAAATGGATACATGGCATTTTGAAATGAAATCCTTCATATGGTGTCTGCACAGTATTTCGACTCCGCGTTCGCCATCCCCTCACCTCCATTTCCTCTGCTATTGTTAGAAAGGCGTTTTAAGAGTTTCTCTTTAAGCAAAAGGTGGAATTACACTCAAACCGCTGACTTCCGGGGTCAGATTGAACGGTTTCCTCTCATCACGTCTATTCATCCATCCATCTCTCCATCAAGGATGCTTTCTCTCCAGGTCTGCGGTGAAACAGGATCTGATTGGCGAAGAACTTCTCATTAACAATACATGACCTGTGAGAGACCCCCCTCTCCTTCTGTCCTCCTTCACCCCCTTCACTTCCTCTGTTTTCTATGCCTCACCTCTAACTCTCACCTGCAGTACTTTCTCTTTCTCTCTCTCTGTCCTCTGCAGTTTTTTCATCCTCAAATCCCTCATCTCCTGTTTCCTCCCAGCTTAGCTCTAAGCCACTTGCTGGCCTGCTGATGTTGGCTGCCAGCTTAGCTTCAGCTCAATCTGTGCACTCTGGAAAAATATGCACCTGAAAATGCCAGGAAGCTTGGTTGTAGAACAAGAAGCTGCTTGTTGCTGACTACATGTCAAATCTAACATCAATTTACACTGAAAACAAATCCTCAAACTTCTATAGGTGTGGTAGCACGCAGACTTAATGTAAATAAATCATGAAATCATTAGAGTCTCTTCATTGATTTAACTCTCTTTATTCATCAGATTTTTCTTTTTCAATTAGCTAATGTAGCACCTGCTTATTGTGCGCTCTTCCTTCCTCTTTTTGTCAACTGGCGTGACTCACCGATTGACTCCAGTTGTCTTTTCCTGCTTTCTGCTGCTGCGTCAACAAGGAGAAGATGTCATGAAAGATGGTGGGAAAAGATTTTTACAAACACATTTTTCAATGACATTGCCCTCGCGTCACTCTAATTAAAAAGGGACAGTTCAGCCAAATTACAAAAACAAAAAGGGTTCTTTGGTAGAAAGCAGAATAACTGGGTTAACTTAAACGAAAGCTAACATTACGGAGTACCTCGTGTGTGTCTCTTTTCTTTGTTACATGGACATGCGTGGTATCAAAATAGTGGCTAGTGCATTGAGTAAATTTGTTCCTCCAAAATGTTGTCATGGAAACAAGAGGTCCTGACGTCACTTTGGACCTCTGTTCCATTTGTTTCTGTAACTTAATGCAATTTCTCATTAAGCATTTCTTTCAATGGTCATTGGTTAAAAAATAAATGTGTTTCTGGTGTCCAAAACTGTGATTTGGTTGTGTTGACCCTTTAACATAGTCTCAGCATCAGACTTCTGTAAAGTGAGGACATAAATTAATTAACTGAAGTAATATAAATGCCATATTATAGTAGAGAAGAAACGAAAATGTCATGATATATATCAGATCCTGGCCATTTTGATTATGAAATTTTGCAGCACGGATTTCTATTTAATTTCTGGAAGTTTATTTTAAATTTGCGCAACATCTGACGGAAATGAATTATTACTGTGCATGCAGATTTGTAATTTAATTATAATCATCCTCCATTGTTGAGCATTAATAATAGAAAAAACATATTTAGAGGTGTATTTTTCCTTTACATACCGCACCCTCTCATGAGTACATTGTTCATAATGCACAGACTGTATATGCTGTTGCACTCTGTCATGCAGGCTACATTTCAGAAGCATGTTCTCTCCCGTACAGCACATTACAATAACCTACACTCACTAATAGAGCTTAATGGTTCTGGTTTTAGAGTCGGCTATCAATCAGCTAGTCAGCCATACAGGAATACAGAGGCAAGTTTTACTGTTACTGTATATTACACTATACACCGAGGTGCCATCGATCACAGGCTCTCTTGAACACTTGCAGATACATGTAGAAATATAGATGGGCCTATGCATACACACTTACAGAACACTCCTGCATGTCATCAATCATGAACACCTTCAATAATGTTGCCTTCACACATGTAAACGTAAGTCACTACATTCCCGAGCTGGAGGTTGTTGATTGCTTCTTATTTGTCCAGGGACCTGGATGTGTGCGCAGACTGAATGACTAACAGAGTAATATTATGGCTTTATGCCTGGGAATTAATGCAGTGTTGAGAGACTCAGAGTGTCATGCGTATTTCTGGCTGACAGGAAAGTCTCTGTTCTTTAACTTTGCTGAATTCAACTTTAATATGTTTTCCTCAGTACAGTGTTGGATATTTGTTACGATGCTTGTTTCATACATTGCACACTTCAGTTAGCTGATTGAGCCCAGCGGTGCACTGCATGTTTTTTCCAGGATATAAAGTTTTTTTCTTCTCATCAGATTTTGTATCCTAGCTCTGTGTATGTTACATAAAATACATGTACAGCAGATGATCATCAATCAAATGTGGATAATTAAAAAACAGCCACGCTTCAAGTGCCAATCAGCATCTTAGTCCTCTGTTTAGTAAGTCACTCTTTCTCAGGTTCTTTGTAAGTTATAAAAGGCATCATTAAAAGCTAATAAATTATTTACTAATGCTTTACAGAGCAAAGTATGGGTTGCCAGATTGTGGCTGCTGTTTATCCTCCTCCAGCATGACTTTGTTTGAGCTTTGTGTTTTTTAACTTTTCATCAAGAAGACCTTTCCAACTGATCAAATGATGTCTGAACTTTTAACAGTCATAACTACAGATCTGCTGGCTTAGATAGCGAGAAACTTATGAATATTTATTAATGGATTTATGATGGTATTGTTTCGAAATACAAGAAATAAATATCATCCTCCCATCTATTTTCTGCAACCACTTATCTTTATCTCGGTAAGAAACCTCAAACAAAGGAATTTCCTGACAGGAAAGTTGTTCTCTTTAATGGTTTTAATAAAGCCATTCATTACATTTCCTCAGTCCTAAAGGTGATATCAGTGTTTTTCTAATCATGATCTCACATCCCCTGAAGCAGGGGGCCTCTCTTACCTTTATAAGAAACCAAACAACAAATGTAGCCACACAAACTGAAACTGAAAGGTCTAACTAAGACCGCATGCGAGACCTCGTCAGAGGAAAGTCAACCCAGATTTCCCACACATGTCCACTATCACATTTCAAACTGCGATTGGAGCCTAGGCTTTCATACAGTATCCATACTGTAATAATCCACCATATAAACATCATGTACTATCACATTACAGCCCGTAATGTACATGACCAAGCCTTTGTTTCATGATACACGTGTCCTTCTCGTTTTCTGGTCTCTCAGCATTCTAGCTGAAAGGTCGCGGGTCATTTCCTTCTCCCAAAGTTTTCTTTCTTTGTGACTTCTCCGCGTCCTTTAAACCTGTATTAGTAATATGATCTTCTATATGTTAGTACACAGATAGTGAAACAAACAAACACACACGCACACACAAGGTGGAGAGCAAACGTATATCCATGTCATATACTGTAGGAAGACAATCAATTATTCATGTAGGACAAGAAGTATTTTCTATATTTTTCTTCTTTTGATGTGAAATGAATAGAGACCCTGTATCACTTTCATTTCCTGCAACTCTCTGTCACACACACACACACTGTCTCTGCCACAGATGCTTGTGTTACACAACCTCCCCGACATATTTCCTGATTCATGGAAAGGAGACAAAGATTAGTTTCAAAAGGAACCAGGGAACGTAATGAATGTAAACAGTGTCATACTTTGTAATGGCTTACATTAATATAAAATGTCTGCTCCGCCATTGTATCAGTCCTCGCTCTGTGCCAGTAATTTTACACAGTGCGTGCCGAGTTGCTGTAACTCACTTTTACAAGGCAAGACACTTTTTTTTTTTTTTTTTAAGTGGACATCAGCCAAATAAATTGGAGCAGAGTAGATGCACTGTGAAAATGACTAATTGGCAACGGTGTATGTGGCATAATATGAGTGTTTTTTCATTTGTCAGTTTATTAAAATGTCACTTCTCTCTGTGTGTTTCTGTGTGTGTGTGCAGACACTTAAAGAGGCCAGTGAAAATGCCAGGAAGGATTTCCACCGTGAGGCTGAGCTGCTGACCAACCTTCAACATGAACACATTGTCACTTTCTATGGAGTCTGCGTGGAGAGCGACCCTCTCATCATGGTGTTTGAGTACATGAAACATGGAGACCTCAATAAGTTCCTCAGGCATGGCTCTTTTTTATAATGTCATCACAATGCCAGATGTTACATTGAAGAATTTGCTTTTCTCTAAAAATATACGGATCTCTAGACAAAGTGGATTCAATAACTCTGAAAAACTCCCCCCCCCCTTAGAGGGGCAAATGTTTGGAGGATTGTACATGGTTGGTACAATGTTAATAGCTAGCAATGCTGTTCAAAAACAAATTACAGGAAACAACAAACAATAACCAAACAAATTTCCACCTGTTCCCTCACAGGGCTCACGGTCCAGATGCAGTTCTGATGGCAGAGGGCCAGACCACCAGACCCGTGGAGCTGACCCAGTCTCAGATGCTGCACATTGCTCAGCAGATAGCATCTGGCATGGTCTACCTGGCATCACAGCACTTTGTGCATCGTGACTTGGCCACCAGGTTTGTCACCTTTACTTATATGGCCTTGTACGGACATTTATTCAGACACACACCTTTTGAATATTTAACATCTGTAAATTAATCTTGTCCTTGAGATTTCTGTATGTGGTCAGACTACACTTAACAAATTTTGTCATAAGACAGGCTACTGTAAAATGATAAAATAAAAGTGTGCTGTTCTTCTGTAGTTAGTTTGTGTTTGTTGTCTAACAGGAACTGCCTGGTGGGTGAGAACCTGCTGGTGAAGATCGGAGACTTTGGCATGTCCAGAGACGTTTACAGCACTGACTACTACAGGGTAGGTGTATGTGTCGATATCTTTTCTGGCCCTTCTTTTAGCCTGCCTCCTCCCTGCTGCATGGGTCCCTCTCTGCTCCTTCCCTGCATGGGCATGACTGACGGACTCTGGCAGAGTTAAAGTCAGAAGCTTGCTGTGGTAGGTCAACTAAAGTGTAGCGCAGTGAAATTAAACATACATGTATCTGTGTGTAGCTCGCTGTGGTGCTATATATAATTAAACAGACTCACAGGGAGGATAAGTAGCATGCCTTGTCAGGTCATACCATGGGTAAAGTAAGGGCTGTTTGTTGGATCATTACTGAAGTATTTTCTGCCACTGAGGACCAATATACACCAAGCTTTTATATAATTTATTCACTACTCTTTTATTAAGCAGGTGTTTTATCTGCTGTTCACAAGAGACCCGCAAACCAGATAGTGGCATGACAAACACCAATAAATTTTAATGCGCCTTTCTGATGATTATTAATTAAAATTACAAGAACAAACAAAGCCATATGGATAATATGTGATGAATATTGGATGACAGGGTAATGACACATTACCCTCTTTAAATATTATTTATATAAAATACGTCATGTATCAAACAATATTCATATTATGAGACTAGGTTTTATCAGATTGGTATTTTTATTTATATAAACTGCAAACGATATATAGGTTATATGTCCTATTTTCTTTACTGTATGTTTTGACAAAGAAATATTAAATATATAAACCTGGTGGCATGTTAATGACAAGTTAATCCTGCTGTTTTAAATTAATTAATTCATTTTAAATAAAAAATTCATGGGAATGTTTCTGTTCATAGTCTGGATAGTCCTAACATTGAAAATATCTTTTGTGGTAAAGACTTCAGGGTCACACTGAACATGTTTATAATACTGCAAACAACAGATCTATTCACACTGCAGGAAGTGCAGGTCAGTGAGATGTAACACACACACACACACACACACACACACACACACACAGGCGATGTAGAAAGGACTAGTCTGTGAAAAGAAAAGGGAGAGGAATTTATAAAAGAGAGATGTGGACACACATATCGTGTGTGTGTGTGTGTTTGTGTGTGTGTGTGTTTGTGTGTTACGGGAACATTTAGCAGCTCTACTATAAGTGTCAAGATAACTCAGGGGTACAAGAGACAGCTCAGACTGTGTGTGCTTTTTTTTCCTCTTTCTGTACAACAATCTGTCACCTTTCTAAAAGGCCAAAATCAAATAAATCACACTGATTGATTGATAGTGACTGTCCATTTTTTCTGCCCTTTCTCTCATCCATTGTAACAAATTGACATGAGTGACAGTGATGGAGAAGGAGGAGGAGGAGGAGGGAAAGGGGCAAGCAGGAGGACATTTAATGACAAGAAAATCTCTATTTAAGACAAATAATAAATCAGTAACATTCAGAAAGATTGCAGTGATTTGTAGGGCCATTTGATGGACGTATAGTTTAGTAATGGCATTGATTAATTGCATTTTATTTTTCATGTAAAAGCACGTCTTTATATGGTGCCACAATACAGCTCAGTACAAATTCGGTATTTACCAATATATATAAATGGTTATAGTTTAAAATTATAATGAAAATACATGACAGTCGTGTGTGAAACATTCCTATTTGCTACTATTTTACCGTTTTTGCTTAGTTTCCCTAACAATTTATGACCCCAAACCTAAGTTACTATATACTATATAAGCCAAGTACACAGAAAATTGACTTTTCATTGGTCTTTTTCTGAGATTTTGGAATAGTTGTGTATGGCATCAAATTAAAGATGTAGAAAAAAAAAAAAAAAGGTCTCTCCTCTGTAGCTTTCTTTTGTACTATCTCTGTATGACGACACACAGCAACCTCCCCTTCCTCTTTCCTTTCACCCCACCTCAATAAAGCTAAGCGCCAAGGCTGTAGTCATGGCAACGGGCGAAGGCAGTGGCGGCGAGCCTCGGAGTTGTATCCAACGTTTCTCAGGAAGAAAAGTAATCAGAGAACTTCTGTTTAGTATGCTGAGGCGGTACTCGAGAAAGAGAGGTGGGGGGGAGACAAAGGCAGGAGGGTGGCAAAGAGATGAAAGGAGAGAAAGAGCTGCTGGGAAAAAAAGAGAAAGATGGAAGGGTGGGAGGCCAGGGAGGGTGAAAACAAGACACAAATAAATATACAAAAGGAGAAAAGGCAGTAATAAAGTTATAAAGGGAACATACACATGCCGAGGTGGGAGAGGAGAGGTCTGCAAGCCAGGCAGCCTTTGTGTAGAGGATAGTCAATAACAAACATACTGCAGCTTTAGACAACCATAGAGCAGCATATCAAGAAAAACAGCAAGAAGTGCCAGAAAGAGACAGAGAGGTAGAAAGAAAACAGCAAAGCAGAAGAGTGCTAACAGCATAGTGAGGGGTAAAACACACGCACACATTAAAGACAGAGAAATGTGTGTGTGTGTGTGTGTTGTGAGGGGGTTGTAAGGACCCAGTCATGCTCTTGCGTCAGAGAGGAGCAAAGATGAGTCATAAAGGAATTGGAGCACCCCCACTGCTTATGTGTGTATGTATGGAAGCAGAGGCGTAGGACTGAAGGGGCTGTGGTGACGTCATTGGATCCAGTGTTATACAATGAACCTGACAGACGCTCCAGAAGATAGACAGGATGCCTCCGTCCAAACCTTTTTTTAGCGTGCATGTGTGTGTGGGTGGATGGGTTTGGACTTCGGCTAGAGTTGGAGAGAGTGAGTGCACATATACGTCACGTTTATTCCCTTTCTTTCTAAACTGATTTCATGTCCAAATGTGTAAGATGAAAGAGAATTAAACGTCTGCTTGGGTTGGGCTTGGGACTGTTTCACGCTGCTAACAGACTGTAGAAGTACACTGGCAACAAAGCAGAGCTAAACAATCTCTGCAGAGTAATTTGGCTGCTGTTTTTTTTTTACAACCCATCTCTGGGTATTGAACAACACAGACAAACAGCATCTTAATGGAGCACCTGGAGAGGCCAGAGGATAGAGCAGTTATCTCTGCAGAAGAGAGCGTGCATGTGGACAGACAAAACACCGCCGTCTGTATGACAAGATACACAACACAAAGATGATACTGTGGACACATTCAAATATGGAGAATCATTTCTCTTAGCACACAATTGTGAAGAAAAAATTATAAAATTGAACTGATAATTTAAGACTTTGTATAATATTTCTATATAACCTTATTCTAGTGTTATTATAATAGTAGTATGATGTAAATACAAAACCAAAACTACATATCAAAAATACATAAAGACATAATTTACAGTATATAGTAGAAATGGAATATAATATGCTGAACTGTGTTTTTGTTTGTGTATAATCACCTGAAAATAAGACCTTAAAATGAGCCTTTTATATCTACAGTTCAGTCATGCACCACCATATTTCTACAGTAGGCCAGAACTAACAAATTAAACACTGGCTCCAGATGGGGCTTTTGTTTTTCTCACGTTTTGCAGCCACCATAGTTTCTTTTACATGCTAGGAGGGAGAGGGTGAAACAAAACAGTTGTAACCTAATGTATGTAATGCAACTACACTGCTGCTGCCACTAAATGCTACACACTGGTCCTATAAATGCGTGGGTGTGTTTTTCAAACATTCCTAAAGGGCAGATAAGGCCATGCATTTAAATCGTATTGCTTGTAAACCTTTTGAAATGTATTTACAACTAGACACTATAGAATGCTAAGCCAAGAGTCTTCCATGATATACAAATCTGCTAGTGCAACCACATAATATGTGTATTACAATTGATCTATAAAACAATGTTATTGTTAATGTTGTGAAGCTTTGTCATTCTCAGTTCTGCTTTTAAATGATCTGATTCTTAAATGGCACAAAAACTAATTCCTCATCATCAGCAAACTCAGGTACGTCTTCATTTCATCAAAAACATTCAGACACCCAGGTGCTGCAAGACAATGTTACTGTGACACTCAGACATTTTCATTAAAGTCTGTGTAAAGTAAGAGTAAATATGTGTTATTAACCACCCAGCCAAATTTGAATGATTAAAAATATCAACAAGTTTCTGAAATTAGGTGTCAAAATCTCCAGGACTGCGGGGGCGTGTCCACTGAATGTACCGAAGCCACGCCCACTCGCGGGAGCAGTCAAGCAGCCAATCTGAAGCGACTGAAACGTATCAGATGAGTTCAGACTTTGAACCACTCTGAGCGAGATGAATTAATCTCTATCTCTCTGCTAGGGGTGCAGGGGTATGCTCAGGGTGGCTTCAGTGTGTCATCGAGCCACCCTTTAGGACCGCCCACAAAATCCTGAACTGAAAACTGGTGAAAAACTGTTTTAACCTCTAACTCAACATTTCAGTAATATATCGTTTAAAGTTTTTTTAGCAAGTTTTCAGCAACTATTTTCCAACATGTTTGATGTATGTTGAAAGAAATCTCAGAATTGCCTTTACAAAGACTTTAATTTGATTTTAATCACAGTAACAATGACACCACAGTGTCACCATGGTGTCAAAAAGGAATACTCCACATTACACGCTCGCATCCAGCCCCATTTTAGAGAAAGACATTAAAAAAGATAATTTTTAGAATTTGGACACCCGAACGTTGTTAAAAACAAATAGTTTGAAGAAGACCAGGATGGTTGAGTGTGTATCTGAATGAAGTGTAACCCTGAAACCAGATTTTTTTCATTCGACCTGAGTGGCAGCATCAGTAAAATAAACACCGTCATGTTGTGTAAACCTATATGTCAAGCATTTGACTGTATCTGAACAGGCCAGGAAAATGGACTCTATTCTCCAGGGGGGAAAAATATAACCAACACACACGCACACGCACACGCACACGCACACACACACACACACACACACAGGGACAGACATAGACAACGGCATTCTTGGAAAGAGTTTTTGTTTCCATAGCAACACAGAGGGCAATTAAGATAGGATTCCTGTGTAACAAAGAGTAGGCGAAGTTAGTCGCATAAGCCCCTCCTACACCACATCCCATAATGCTTTCTTTTTCAACTAGTCCAGTTGCCATGGATACCGCAGCCTCCAGGAGGTCACTACAGAGATCCCACAGCCCTCTTCTTTTTTTTTTTTTTTTTAGGCTTTCCTGGAACACTCAGGCAGTGGTCTAGCTGAAATGTTGCATATTTATAAGACAAGAGAGGGAGGGTTGGAGGGAGACAGACAGACAGGCGGTGAGAGAAGGTGAGAACGAGTGAGACAGACTGAGGAAGAGAAGGGAACAGCAAAGGAGATGACGACGAAGCTGCTGACAGCAAAGAGATGCACCATCCTTCCACTCTTCCTTGTAAACGTGACTTTCTTAATATTTAAAGCTCCTCTCCTGCCCATTGACAAGAATCTTTAATCTAAAGCTTTCCCTCCCTGCTCCTTGATTTGTTTTCTTTCCTCTGTTTTCTCTTTCAATCCAGCCTTGGTAGAGCCTTTTTTAAAAGACTGCCCTGTGTTTTCTCCTTGCTCTCCCTCTCAGAGCACAGCACTCACACAGGCAGTTAACAAACAAACAAAAAAAACATAGATCAGCAGTTCAAGGGCCCGGTATTAATATTTCAGTCCATCGGGGAAATGATCAGCCATGATGAATAAAACAAAAAGACTAATGTAATGAGCAGATTCAGACACATCAGTGAATAAATACTGTCTATCTATAGAATAGAATAAACAAAGCCTGTGTCTGAAGTCACTTTACCCATTTTATTTGAGTTGAAAAGTGCCCTCTAAAAAAACAACAATTTAAAAAAACAACATTTTATAGTTGTTTAGATTACCATCACTTGACACTTGTCAGTGATGAAGCAAAATTATGTCTGAAATCTCAGTTTATTGAATTTGGCTGCACCAGTTATTCATAAATCCATCACTATGTTTCCCTAGGCTCTTAATAACCAACATCTACTTGTGTTTTTAAGCTATGTCTAAAGTAGTAAAGAGTGTTGTGTAAATCAGCTGCTAGCAAACATCTGTTGTGATATTGGGGATACAGTAGGCTCCGGCCCCACTGTGACCCTGATGAGGATAAGCGGTTACAGATAATGGATGGATGGGCATATAAAATATGCTAACCTAACATCATTATTAAACAGTACTTTGGTCAGATATAGTAACCATATTCCGTTTTCTGTCTTCAGTTTAAATGCGTCAGAGCTAAGCTAACGTTTTGGTTCATTTCGCTACACGACAGTGACACCTGCCAGTTTGTGGGTGTAAATATTTAATATCAACTAATCTCTCAATAAGGACTAGTTTGTGTGTCGCAACTTGTTCTCCACTTAAACACTTCATAGGCTAAGTGACTCCCCGTCACTATGGAGTAAATTATGGAGTATGTTTATAGGGAGTAGTGGATCTCTGACACAGAAAATGTGTTTGACTGAGGGTATATTTGCATTTTTGAACAGAACGATATAATTCTGGCATCCAAAGATGAAGACAGTTTGTGTCTTGTAGCGTTGTATAGCGTGTCGTAGTGTATATAATGAAATGCATAAATCATTAGATGTCTGTTTATTGTATTCTGTATTATCAACATTATAGCACACTTCTCTGGCAATACTGTACTCCATTATAGCCATGCTAGTAGAGCACATTTGAGTTTGACAGAGACAGAGAGAGAAATGCAAATTAGAAACTGACAAACTAGCTGCACGGCATAGCAACACCATGAGAAAAGTGAGGGCCTGGTTATGAAGAGTAAGAGCTGCAGAGATGGAGGCAGATATGTTTCCCCAGGCATACCAGTGAACCTGATGGCTATCTATGTAACCGTGCACATTTTATTACTCCATTAAATAACCCACTGACTAACAAAGAAACAGGCCAAGTGCGGGTACCAAGCCATTAATAACAGACATAAACCACAGAAAATGGATTGTGCTATCTGTGTGCAGCAATGGAGCGCAGATTCATGTTCGGAGGAGCAGTAAGAGGAGAGGGAAGGCACAATATTGGGGTGAAAAACATCCGCACACAGGGTTGGGTTTCAAGCACTGGCATATCTAACATATTTAACAGAGTTCAACAAAGCTTTTATCCAAACATAATACTGTAATTATATGTTAGCGTGTGCTTGATGACTGAGAGACTCGCTCACCTTTTTGTCACTAGTGAAGCATGGAAAGATTGTCACGCTCTAACTTCAGCCCATTAGATTAACCTGGTTTAAGACTCCGGTCACAGTCTGTTAGAGACAGAAATGAGCTGTCAGTGTTTATGAACAGTAGAAACAGCAAATGAATACAACAATCAAACAGGCTCTGAAGGCTCACTTCAGATTAGAGCTTAATGAAATGACCAAACGTCTCTCAGAGTGCCTGTGAGTTCCTGTGTGGGATTAGCTGTTTGATTTCTGATTTCCGAGAACCTACTCTGCTGTCTCACGCTACAGTTTAACGTCTAATTAAATAATATTGCAATTAATTACATTCCAATCACGTGGGACGCAAGTGGTGCACACACACTCTCCATACTGAAATAGCTTATATTCCATCAGATATTTATTCATAATGCATGACTGCTAACATTTTGCTGACTCACACAAACTGGCTGATACCAATTTCAGTTTTCATGTTTATTGATCATGGAGGCGAGCACAAGGTCAAGAGTACAATGAAATAAGAAGAGGTCAGAAAAAAGAAGAGATCAGCTCAGCATTAAAGGCACTAGAGTGTATAGATAGGTATTGAATTGAAGTATCACTATAGAAATAGAGTGAATATGTTTAAATGTACTATATATGTATATACAAAAGTGTACTATAGGCCGTATAAAAGCGAGGATAAAGTGAGGATTGTGTGTAAAAGATGGAGTACTGAAGTATCACTGTATGAATAAATTTTAACATACTTCATAAATATATTAAAAAGAGGATTACCTGTAAAAGAAAATTTCATAGCATACACGTGACATTTACCTGATCCAGCAACTATTTTATGGAGAGTTTGAGGTCAGTTGATTCATCATAAATATCTAATTTGGTTGCAGGGATAAAAAAGTAGTTTCTGACGTGTATCAACTTTAGTTAAAGTTACACACTGTTCAGGAGTGAGTGTGTGTCAGTCTGCTGTGCCATACCATCAAACCTCGCCCATTGAAATGCCTCAGGCAGCAGTTTTGAGAAGTGAAATGTTTGTAGCGCTACTTTAAAATGTATTGAAAGTTTCAGAGTGAAGCATTGTGAGGAATGTGAAAAGCTGCATGACCATGCATTCGAAATGTACAAACAGTATAAGAGTGTAGATTTGATGACACTGAAGACGCTTAACAGTTCTGTAAATCTTCATTATTTCTTACGTTCACTGCACACTATACTGACTTTATACTCTCTCTCTCTCTTTCTGTTGGTGTGTGTGTGTGTTGTGTGTAAAGGTCGGCGGTCACACCATGCTGCCAATCCGTTGGATGCCCCCTGAAAGCATCATGTACAGAAAGTTTACCACAGAGAGTGATGTGTGGAGTCTAGGGGTTGTTCTCTGGGAGATCTTCACCTATGGAAAACAGCCTTGGTACCAGCTCTCCAATAATGAGGTACAGTATAAAGCACTTGATCTAAAGCTTGACTGATTTAATTCCACGTCTGAACTCAGCATATTGATTGCTGTAAATGTGAAGGTAGCTGAAAAACTGGAAGCACCTTCAGCTTAACGAGTGATGGCAAACGAGATGTTTGTGCCTCAAGAAAAAACAGCCTTCATTTAGAAATGAAACTAAATATTCGATCCGTGTGCAAGGTTCTCAGAGGTATACATCATGTTGTCCAGAAAAATCTCATTATGTAAAGCCAACAAATAGTTCAGAAACTCAGTAAGTTGTTTATCATTTCATTGTGTCTTGAATTATTTGTGAGGAACGACAGAGCCGGGGATTTTGGGGCAGATGTAGAAACAAATTTTAAACCCTGTTTTTAAAAATGTTTTGTCATGGTCACTCATTTTATTTGGTTTTGGTTCCCTACTTACTGCAACTGCTGCCCAATTACTTGAGATGAATAAAGTTCTATCTTCTTACATATTAAACACTTGGACTGCAACCAAGAGTTACTCAATTATATTTATAAATGAGTTAATGGTTTTAACGTGCAAATGTATAAAAATGAGAAAAGCCAATTTACAAAACTCCAAAGTGGTGTCTCCAAGTTGCTCATTTTCTCCAATAAATACCCCTAAACCAACGATGTTCAGTTCATACTGAAGAAAGGAAAGGAAGCAAATCATCACATTTGGCATTTGTACATGATTTAAACAATTAATCATTTATCAAGATTGTCGTCATTTAACAAGACTCATGCTGCGAAGCCAAACATTTTTTTAAACCCACAGAGTTCATTGTTTAATTTCAGTGGAGATCCCAAACACGTGTCAATAGAATATGCAAGCACAATATGTCTAGCATATTTCCAGCATGTTGCAGCCATAAAAATCATGAATTTCACAATTTTCACACAGAGGGGAAATAGAGGATTAATTTCTGCCGATTAATATATAATTATTTAAACTCAAATGACACCAGATTCCTGACAGAACAGGATGCCAAATCCCTCAATTTGATCCACTGTATTAAATATGCAACCAGCCCAAAATGTCTTTAGACCATTTAAGTGTCTCTATCAGCAAATAAAACAACAACCAAGTTAACAATTGACTGTTTTGTCTGAATAATTAATACGTCTGTTTACTACACCCTGGGTCTTGACCCAGTTTCCGGAAAAGAAAACTGCATCGGAGCCCTTCAACCCTTCACCTTCACCTTCACCTCAACTCTGGTTACAGCTTTCTTGCCATGTCAGCGGCCCCTTTTCTCCTGACTCACTCTGGTTACATCCAAAATTAACCTTTAGCCTCCTCCATGGTCATTCTTTTCCCGTTTACATCTATTAAATCTCCTCTGATTCGCAGTTCACTCACCTTCTGACCCAAATCTGATGCTCAGATATCTTTGACACAGGATATGGTTTTGAAGGTATCCGTTTTTTTTTGTTGTTTTTTTAATCTGCCTTCACAAACTGATAATGATCGCAGAATAAGGAGGAGGAGTAACAGCTCTCTCACAAACTGAATTCTTAATAATTTTGAGATATTGAATGATAATCTTTAGGTATTATTACATCCTTTGAAATGAATATATGGCAATTTGGAGGACACAACTGGTTTTTGAGGCTTAATAGAAGCCATTAATTGGTATTCAATCCGCGCACACAGCGTGGTATAGTAAATTGTGAAGGAAATTAGAAAAAAAACCTTAATTATATCACAGGCTATTAACTGTAGCTGTAGATATTTTTCAAACTGCTGCCAGAGTGTGATATACTCCTTTACTTCTCTATATACAGTAGTAGTTTCTCCTGTTCTTGATCCATAAATCCTCAAGTAGATTTAAAGCTAAAATCTGTATCTTTTTTAAATTAATATTAATATACAGTCAGTCCAGTGCCAAAACACAAATTTTCCTCTTCGACAATATACTATTGAGGAATTGGATTGGATTTGTCTACTCCACTGTCATCTAACTTCATAACCTCTGTAAATAATTTATTCACAGTTCCACTTTCCACTTTCACTGTATGCTCTGCAGTGAGGTGAGAAAACTTCACCGAGCAGTAACTCCATCATCCTGAACATTTCAGCTTGAATTCTTGTTTGTTTGTTTTGAGGGGCCAAGAAGACTACAGCTGACATTAAACTTGATGCCTGTCTTTCTTCCTCTGCAGGTGATAGAGTGCATAACCCAAGGCAGGGTGCTGCAGCGCCCCAGGACCTGTCCTAAAGAAGTATACGACCTGATGCTGGGCTGCTGGCAGAGAGAGCCTCACATGAGACTCAACATCAAAGAAATCCACGGTCTGCTCCTCAACCTGGCCAAAGCCTCACCTGTGTACCTGGATATACTGGGCTGAACACAGGAGCAAGACCCGGTTTTGGATGTGTGTGTTTGGGTGTGTGTATGTGTGTTTGAGGTTGCATGCATGTGTGTGTGTGTGTGTGTGTGTGTGTTAGGGTGGACATAGTGACACCCGTGAATGAAGTGTGAGATTGTTGTGGAAGTGTGTGTGTGTGTGTGTGTGTGCACGGTAACGCTGTACAGGATGTGAAGCTATTATCAAACTCTTAAAGGCAATCAAAAAAATTCCTCAACCCATCTCCAATCACCTTCCTTCCTTCCTTCCTTCTTTCCTGCCAATTTCCTCTCCTTTGTGCATCTCTACTCCTTCCCTCCTTCCATCCTGAGGAGACATTTATTTAAAAAAAAAAAAAAAGAGCTTCTCACTTCTTTTCAAATGCTTTAAACTGACTGGGGCTAAATTGCTGAAACCTGATTAACAGGACTTTAAATTTAGTGACTCATCCCTTGCTGCCTGTCAGACAACAGGACTCAACATCCGGGAAATCTTTGAGGAGGCGCAGCGTGTGTGTGTGAGGATTTCCAGAAACGTCAATCCTTTGCGTGTATATAGAAGACTTTACGACGGTGAGACGTTTCAGAGAAAATGGCTCTGTGCGATGTGGAGCCATAAAGACACTGTGTCCCCCCCCCTCCCCCTCTCTCTCGCCCTGTCTGTATGTCTGTCTTTCCGTCCGTCTCTTTCGAACTATACATGAGTATTAAATGTCAGCATTCATCCGACATGGCCTGTGGTAAAGACAACACAGGTGACGTTTAACACACTGGTACCCATACGGTAGATTGACTGTAACAAGAATAACAGACAGGAAAAATGATGGGAAGGTAAACACAATCTGGTTTTCTGCCTGTCAGATGACAAAAGAGGATCTCTGGTTGGCTAATTTTGCTAAAATCACTAACAAAACAGTGCCTGCTGAAGCTGAACTGAACTGAACTGCTGTGGTGAAAAAAAAAAACAAACGAATACAAGAAATGTAAAAAAGCTTGATCTATCCGGCACTGATATCTCAGACTGATATACATGATTATAAGGATATATGCACTCATATCTGCATTTTACCACGCCTTTCTGTCACTTTGCTCAAGCACTGGACTGCACTGTCATACAGCACATGGTAACACGATGCCTACCCCCAAAGTGACAGATGCTTCACTTGTGATGTCAAGCACTCGTGTCGGAGGTCAATTGATTCATTTGTCCGCAGCTGTCTGACAATCGTGAGGTCTTGGTGTTGATGGGGTTTAAAGGTTGCTAAGGGAGGCTGGGTTTTGAGTGGTCAGATCACGGTGAGATGTGTGGGCGGTGGTGCTGTAGAAGGTGTGGTTCATTTGGTCAACCCATATTAAATCATCAAGGCTCTCAGCACTCAGACATCCTTGAAAACCACATCTGTGCTAGAGGGGATTCACACGACAACACACACATACATACACACTGTATACCTTATCCCGTCATCCCTCCATCTCTACACATACACACACACTGGAAGACACTCAAAACGGGCCGAGAAGGAAATTGAATTGTGCATGTTTTATTATTTGAGCGGTGCAGTGCTTTAGCCAGGCCCCCGTCCACTGTAATGGTGTAATGTATATTTCATTACAGCCTAATGGGCTCCATTAGCACAGTCTCCTCACAGACATTCAAGACTTATTGTTTTATGGCTGAGAAGGAAGGATGGAGAGGAGAGGGGAGGTGAAGGAGAAGAAAACAATGAGAGAGGGGCCTGAGATGAGGAGCAGTGGAGAGAAGAAATAAGAGGAGAGGTAATAATGCATATTGGGAAGAAATGGAGAGGAAGGAAGAGAGTTCAGAATGGAAGCAATGGGGTAGAAAGGAGAAGGCGATGGGAGTGAAAAGGTACGAATGGGTCATGTAAGAGGAAGATGAGGGGAAAAAGAGGAGATGGTGAAGTGAAAAAAAAAAAATCGGGGGAGGAGAGAGGGGGAAAGAGAGGAGGTGTGAATGTCCTCAGGGAGAAAGTGAAAGTGAGCATCCATCATTACTGCGGCCTGCAGATGTTCTATGAGGCAAAACTTCAACTTCACGCTCCCGTCACATTCCTACAGCTGGCCTCAACCATACACACATTTTACTGGCGATCCACCAACAGCTTACACTGAAAATACACTCAATAATATACCACACATCCCCATTATTGAGAACCACTTCACTCACACTTACAGTACAGCTAACGTCTGGTCAAAAAAGGCTCACAGACACATTGTATATACAACCGCTCACATGCATACAAGAAAACACGTTCAATGTTTGTTTTGGCATTTTACCGGAGCATATTTTACTCTATATGGACGTATTAAAAAGTCATAACCACTGCGGTTTCACTAACAGCCATTTTAATTAGATGTATATCATCAATCTGGACATATATTTGTTTATTAACAACAGCACTTGATGGTATTTGATGTTTGTGAACTTGAAAATGTTGATTTTATTGATTTATAGTATTATTATTTATAAATTAAAAAGCATTTTGTACATTTCTTTCTATATCTAATGTTGCCTTTTGCAACAACAAACTGACTAAAATTGGTTTAATTGTTTATGTTTTCGCAAATATGTAAAGATAATCTCGAGTGGTTTTGAATTTTTATGTCAGGCTCCCTCTTAACAGCTACCTAGCCTGTACTCATGTACAGTGTACTCTACAACAGGGATGGATGTTTCACCAGTCTGCCACATTTGTAGTTTAGTTTGACATATTGCAAAATTATTGTCCTGTCAGGGCATGAATATGAGGGTTAATGGCCACGGCATTGACAAGGCAGGCTAACAAGGTCCTCAAAATCCATCCCTGCTGTACAGTCAAGTAGAGTTTGCACTGAGTGAGCACACTCAAAACTTGCCACACAATAACTCTGTGCAATAACAGAGGGCAGGGTGTGTGACATCGACATCCTAGCTGGCTGCACTGTGTGTGTACGTACCTGCTGTGTTTCCTTTTTTTTTTTTTTCTTTTTTAACAATGATGAACTGTGTCAAAGTTTGACAGCGAAGATGTTTTGACAGATAGGAAGGGGCTGTGAGAGGGGTGTTTGTTGTGATGAAGACTTGGCAGCACAACACAGGAGGGGTCTGAGAAACTTTAACTCTGCCTGAAGATCGAACCAAACAAAGAAAAAAAAAAAAAAAGGAGGAAAAACAACTGCTGTATGAACGGACACCTCAGAAAAGGAGGGATTGACAATCACAGACTTCTCTCTTTCTCTCTCTTCTTCAAGTGACCTACTGTAAAATAGACTATTCAACCAACTTTCCTCTTCTATGCTGCCTATACTGTACGTGATAGTCTTACACTTTGGTCTCTAAAAGTGCTACTTTTTCTTTTCTTTTTTTTTTGTAAAATAACAGCAAGAGGAATGAACAAAAATACGTGTACAAATGTGAATAAGCTGCTGAAAGAAATAAGCATCACAAACTGCTGTGTCCAAGACTGTCAGTATTTAGATTGTACCGTTTTGTTCTTTTGTCTTAGAAGTGGAGGGCAGAGAAATGAGTAGCTATACACAAGACTCACAAAATACACAAAATGACATACAGTAGCCCCAAGGATACAAAGTGGTATTTGCTCATTCTCCTAGTGGTGTGTGTGTGTGTGTGTGTGTGTGTGTGTGTGTGTGTGTGTGTGTGTGTGTGTGTGTGTGTGTGTGTGTGTGTGTGTGTGTGTGTGTGTGGAGAAGGCTGATTGATGCCGGGGTGAGTCGGGAGGGATTCAGACGCAAGCCAAATCCTAGTTCAAATGCAACGAGATTCAACGGAGGAATCAGGAATTGATTTGTTGTCGCTGTTCACCAATTCATGATAAATGACTTTACCCAGTCTTGTTGAAGTGAGGTTGGTATTATGGCAGCTAAGATTTATGGAATCATTCAATTGCTTTATGTCTCTAAGATCAGCCTTCTTCTCGACACAACTTAACTAAAGCCTGGGTTTCACAGAGGTATATCAGCAATATTAATGCATATTTTCTTTTGCCTCACTATATTGGGCTAAACCATGTGACTCAGTGAACCTAAAGCATATTCCACATACAGATACACATTGTGACTTTGAGTATGTTCTGATCCATATCGCATTTAATCCTCTCTCTCGCTCTCTTTCTCTCACACACAGACACAAAGACACACACACACACACACACACACACACACACACACACGACCCCACATCACAGTTTAAGCTAATAGAGCTGAAATATCATGAAGGTCATCTTTAAGATTACCTTTGTGCTTGGATGCTTCTGGAGCACCTATGCCCTGAAGAATGTAATACCACAAAAACTGCTCCTTTCTGCTAAAAAAGGTAAAAAATGAAACTGTGATTTGCTATATGCAGTATTTCTGTGTTGTTGTTTTTTTTTTTTGTTTTTGTTTTTGGGGATGTACTGTGCTATTTGTTTCTGTGTTTAGAAGGTTCTGCTACTGCCACCATGGTAGAAAAAAGCAGGTATTTGGATGTGTTGTGGATATTTGGATTGTAAAAGGCTTGAAAATAAGACAGAGGACAAAACGATGTAAGGTTTCTGTATGAAAGAGATGTTGACATGTTATTTCTATGCCTAAGAATGCTCTTCAAAATGTAAGAAACATCTGTATTGCAAAAGCACACAAGGTAATTAAAAGCTGGAAATATTCTGATCGCTGCAGCTAATGTCTGTCTTTGCAAGCAGGTTTGTTATTTGGTACAGTACAACACACACACACATGCAGAAACACACACCTGAGGGAACTTGTATAGTCATACAGTCACGTGGTGGAAATGATCATAATGGCTCATAATGGTAACGATATGATTTCTTTCTGAATGTGGACCAGTCTGTCGTGATACAATGTAATTAATAAAAAGTGTTATGTCACATCAAAGCTCCCGCAAGTGAATATACTGAGAAGTTTAAGTGTGTGTGTGTGTGTGTGTGTGTGTGTGTATGTGCGTGAGTGTTTGTGTGTTAGAGAGACAAACCCAGCAAACAGCGAAATGAGAAAGAACGCGAGGCTTTGTAAGAAACAGAAGAAGCACTCAGGCATGCTCAGGGTGGTGTGAGAAGCAGAAAAATAAGCTAAATTGAATTCAGTGACAGAGCTGGAGTGTTGCTACATCTCTCCCATTCTATTAATCCCAATATAAATCCAGTGTCTTTAAAAAAAAAGAAAAACACTTGCCTGGTTTGCAGATTAGGAGCAAGCTGAGGGCTTTTTGCAGGAAATTGTACAAACAAATTGGACAGGAGAGTGTGTCTAAATCCCTGATGCAATTAAGCAACAGCTGAATTAATATTCTTTTTACACAGAGCTCTGTCTACAATTTATCTTTTAATAAAAACGTCACTGGAAAGGAAATGAGAAATGCACAAGGCAGCACAAAATTCATCTTGGTGTGAGTGTGTGTGTGTTTGGGTGGATGCATGTAGAGGATGGGAAAGTACCTAGACTCAGCATACTGTATGTGTGTGTTTGTATGTGTAGGAGTGTTAGGAAAGTGAGTGGTAGTAGTGCTCTCTTTAGTGTACAGAAGAGAATTCCCATACTCAGCACTTCAGCCTCATAAATAACACTTTTAATCAAGGGACACACATACACACACGAGTTGTAAGGATGAGAAGGAGGGGCTGTAAAAGCTGATCTGCTGTACGTCCTGGTGAGACAAACCCAGAGAAGCGCTGCCACTCTCGTACGGCTAAAAGGCATCGTAGTGATTTAGTTGCAGAAATTGTAGAATATGTAATCAAAATGAGTTTTTAATCCAGCTAAACATCTTTGTCACTACACCTCCCTCTTCTTTCTGCCCTGGGATGGATTTACTACACACTTGATCTCAATTAATACATGCTTAACCTCAATAATTGCGGTCTATAACTGTTCTTATTGAGGAAAAATGTACTGTAGGCAAGAGCCGAGCACTAAACAAGAGTATATAAGTAATTTCCCTGAGCTGTTTTAATTAATTAAAACTAATTTGTTTTAAGTAAGTATTTAAATGATACTAATTTGCTTTTTGGCAGATTGTTTAGGCAGCTTGTAAAGGCTGAGGTTTGGGATTCAGGAAGCCTGAGCTTGATTATAAATATGGCTAGACCCCCAGATGATTACAGATCCCCTAGACAAGTTTTCGTACATATACACTATATGTACGTGTGATGTAAGACTATTTTGATGCTTTAACCTCTTGACTGTCTAGACACTATAAAAATAAACGTGGTGTACAAACTAAATTTATATAAAAACAGAGAAGTAACTTTCCCTCCGAGGAACTTCTGCACCTGTGACCTTAGAGGGCACGTTTGAGTGAGGGTGGCACACCTGCCCAAACCGGTAGCGTAAGTGTGCTCTAACTACAGAGACTTACTCTTTTAAGCCAGCTTGTATTTTGTTATAAATATCATCTACACACACGTTTAGTTTTTTGGAGCCTCACTGACAGACTGATTGTATGCACTCTGTTCCTGACTGCTCCCGTGTGCAGAAATAAATTTCATAAAGACAATAATCATTGTCCAACTCTTTATTTTCAGTATTTCTCCGTAGTCTTTGGTAATGTAATTGATTTTTCCACAACGTGATTTTTTATTTTTTTTTAATATGCAAAAAAGTATTAAGTAAAGTATTTATTTTAAATCACAAGACGTCTCCTACTTCAATCGAAAATCTATTCTCATGCTTCTTTAAAAGGGTTACTACATATATAATTTAATGTTAACAAATAATCATAAATCATAAAACAAACAATGTAGTTCTTTAGCAACATTGAGCCAAGCAACAGATGCAGTGGAAATAATGTTTAAAGATTATTAACGTTTATCTTATCACTATTTATTTTGCATTTGTAGCTCAAACTTAAATCCTCTTAGGCTCTCTTTGTTTCTTTAGCTGACATCGTTTTTGGTAAATTTGTTGAATGACACCGCTGACTTTTCCAGCTCTTCAGTTTCTCTGTCATTAACTTCATTTCTTTCTTTTTTTATCTTCCTCTTTCATCCCGTCCATCTCTTTTAGTCACTAATCCACACTTAGCCCACCCAGTAAATCAAAATGAACCACCAAATTTGACATTTTGCAATAATTTGTTTGGTGCACTTTGGTTTTACTTCAGTAATGTGGTCAGAGTTACAATGGGTTCAAACATTAATTAAGGACCAGAACTATCAGTTTTATAATTGTAATCATACACCATTGTCTTGAATTGAAATTTAAGATCAGCACAAAGGAACTTTGAGCAGATACATTTGAAATTGGCCTTCTAGTGTCAGACTACATCATTCTGCACAGTGATGCTCATACATCCAAATGAAGGAGGATTAAGGTAGTAATTCTTCCACTGCAACATAAATGTGGTAAAATTTGAAACATATCATTGTCAAATCAGCCATTGTCTCTGTCTCTGGTGCAACACTTATAAAACCTAAAACAAAGACTACATTCTTGTAGGCGCTATTTTCTTCTGTCAAAAAAAAAAAAAAGGCCCATTATTGCTCCCCCTTTGCCTCCCTGCCATTTTCTTAATTGCATCTGTTTGGAAGTCAAGTAAAATTTATTTGTAAAGCACTTAATAATTAAAGTGTCAAAATGCGGCACAATACCAACATGTAATTTATAAATATAAGTTGACAACCCCAACTTATCAGAGAAGTTGATGTACTCCTACGAAACCTCATTATCAAAAAGAAAGAGACCTTGCAGAGGACTTCTCTGACACCTTCAGGATGGTCAGGCATAAACAAAGAGTGAACACTGATAACCAAATGGAACATAAACAAAATAGACAGAATAAACACATTAATGATGCTCGGCTGAACGTCAACAAAGTCAACACTGTCAGCATCGTCATCAAGGTCATGACAGGAACGGCAGCTGGTGCTGAGGCATTTACGAGTAGGCAGGAGGGAGGAAAAGTCATAGACCACAAAGGATGCTGACTCTGCCCAGTCTGACATCATGATATAGTTGGAGACAATCCCAGACGAGCAAATAGTAAGCATTATGTTGACCACAAATAATGTCGAGCTGTGATCGTGATTGAATGCAACAAGCAAAGAAAACAAACCTCCCAAGTGTTGTGTGATTTAGTACAGGCATTAAATATTGTGGTGATCCTGCAAGCCTTCAAATGATCAGTGGCAGCCAAGATATTGTCCATGGTACAGGAGAAAGCACACCCTTTCATGATCTTCTTACGATACAAAAATGTGGGATGAATGTATCAGACGTTGTATTCTAACATCAGTAGAGCTTACACTATCTGAAAGAAATGTAAGATGTTCAAAGCCAGGCAAAGCCTCTCAAACAAGTGTTGAAACATCCGGAAAGGTGATAAGTCACCTGACTTGAGTGACTCAGACCCTACAAAGACAATATCTCAGCACCTTTTTCAAGCCAAGGAAATAATGGCCGCCAAGCCTGTGTGTTGATCAAGCGTGCTGTACATCAAAGCCTTGGTAATGCTGTTACTAACTATAGCCTGCCTCTGCCTTAATACTATACTATTAGCAGTAGCCTCATCCCAGAAGATCTAAAACCAGCAGGAAGAGCAACTGTTGCTCAGAGGAAATGTGTCATTATTACAGAAACGTAGGCTTAGAGAGGAAAACATACAACAGAACAATGGTTTGGTGGAGACAAAGACAGCGAGCCAAAGCTGCCTCATAATGACGTGGACCAATTTGAGATTTTTAAGGGAATGACAGGCGGTCATTAGTGGTTAAGCCCTCACTGCTGCACCTGTGTGGTGACATCAACATCACTACAGGAAGGAGTGCAATGTGTGTATAGTATGTGGGTGACGATGGTGGTTCCCTGCTGCAAGTAGCAATATAAAGCATAATGAATGTGTTTTTGTTCATCATTATTTTGTCTCAACTGTATTCAATGTGTTTAGAAGAAGAGAAGAATGAGAAGCAAAGATGTATAGAGAACCATGATGGCATCAATACGCAGTTCATATCAAAATCATGTAATAAACTGAAGCATGTGTCGCATACAAAATACACACAGACATAGAATATACAGTTTCAAGGTTCCCAAGAACAACCATTTTCCTTGATCTGACCCACACTGCTGGGTCTAAAATCCATCTCAATAGATCACAGCCTCAATGTACAAAAATTTGTAGCACCTGTGCAAAAGTAGAACATTTTAAAATATTTTCATTTTTGCGTATTTTGGCTTTAGATTAGCAGGGAGGCAGCAGAGGCAGGAGTGCCAAGATGGTGGCAGCCAGAGCCAACAAACTCTGAGCTTCACATGAAACCTATTGGCGATGTCACCGATACGACATCCGTGTTTATGCTGTCTACGGTTTTAATATAAAGTTTACTAAGATTAGCCACTATATAAGCTTCATACCAGAGCAAATATTTAATCAAAACCTTTAGCAAAGTGATATTGTTTCCTTAACTCAACCAGTGCGGAGTCACAGGGTGACTGTTCTTCGACGCCATCCTCCACATTGATTATCTCCCTACAACTTGATTGCATTACAAAAACATAGAGCCTCCTTTTCTTGAAATAAAGGTTGCTGCAGCTGAACATAATCCTGGCCTAAACCAAATTCCCTGCAAAACAAATCTGTAGTATAAAAAAGACAGGTTTTATTTACGTTCTGGCTGCTGAGACCATAACAGAGAGAGAAATGTTCCCTTTCACAGATTTTCTGTTGGATTGTTTAATTTCAGGTAGACACATGAGGTGGGTAGAAAATGACTAGAAGTAATGGCTCACTTAAAACGAAAAGGATTAGATACAGACCCAAATATTAGGGTGGCTGAACAAACATGTGGTTACAATCAAACACCTCTGCAATGAATTCCAACTAAAAAGGTGCCCTAAATACACAAAATGCTCTCTCCCAGAGGACGCCATCAAAATGGAAAACACAGAAAAACAGGACAACCTCATGAACAAGAGCCATTCCTCATCTTCTGTCTCCTCCTGCTCCTGCAAGAGTTTCCTGTTCCACCGAAACGGAACAGCCAGTGGCTTTATCAAGATTTATGAGCTAAATCATCATTGGAAATATAAGACACTTGTTGGGGCACAAGGGGAGATGGGAGGAGGGGAGCAGGTGGAGAGAGAGAAAGAGACTGTGTCGGCTGGAGGAGATGAGGAAAAAAGGTGAAAGAGGAGACGGAGTGAGAGGAAAACAACAGAGGAAGAGATGAAGAAAGAAAGACAAACAAAGGAAGATAGGAAGACTCTGGTAAGAATAGATGTCTAGACTTGATCCAAAAACATCTTTGGTACTATCTTTTATGCTCCTGCTGGTTTCCTCTCTAAAATGTGACATTCCACTTGAAAGCTTGTTATCAAGTGAAACACTTGAAAAACAAGCAGAAGCGCATCAGAGATAAATGGCTAAATAGACTGAAGACAAAGGGAAAATGAGGTAAATCTCCAAGTCCATCAGCAACAGCTGTTACATTACACGACCCCTCCTGATGACGCACTTTTTTCACTTCACACTTTTTTCCATCAGGAAAACAACAAAAACACACTGTTGCTATTACATGTTCCAAATGGATCAGGAGAGGAGCCGGGTCAAAAGGCTCAGATACAGAAAGAGTTAGATAAAATATTCAATCTTTGCAGAATTTACTTTACAGAAAGTTATGCAACATTTAGCATTTCAGTCACATGAGCTTCAGTGTTGAATACAGAGATGTTCAAAAGTGACACATTTATCATCCATGTTAGCTTAAAAGTTTCAACTTTTGACTGTTATTGTATGTTGCCTAGTTGCATATTAAGTCTTAATCCCACCCGGCAGGGTTGCAATGTATTTTGGCTGCGTGGTGGCTGGTGTAGCTGACTAGAGACAATGCTTGACAATTATAAAAACATACAAATGGGAAAATATTTAACCACATAGCCTACTTACTCATGGCTGAGTACTGACGGGATATGAAGCTATGTGGAGTACAAACTAAGTTGTAAACTGAGTTGCGACTGTGAGGTGAACTTTCTTATCTATTAACTTGTTGTGATACTTTTTGTTTTATTGTTTTTCTAACAAAAACCTACCAACTCATGTGTAATTTGTATTATATACCATCATTGGTAGGAATAAGAAATGACTTGACGATAAAAGTATTTAAATCAAAGTACAAAACAATTGCTGCCTGCCTGTGGTGAACTCCAAAGACCCCAAGGGGTCTCTTTGGTATGCTTAACGTCCAGGCCACACCAGCTACATGTGCTGCAGCTCGCCCATTTGTGGTATCCACTCAGACAACGTTGCTACTGCCAGACGTATTTTTCTACACTGATTTTGCGTTTGACAATGGCCATCTTATTGTTAACAAATAATTCTGGATTCTGACTACAGAAATGCTAGAGGGATTTTAATTCGAAATGGATGCAGGACGCATTAAGGTTTTATTGTCTAACATTCACAAACTGATGTCGAATGTTGAACGATTCCATTAATGTATTATGTACAACAAAGGAATTAGACATTACATTTAGTAAGTCCATGCCTCTGTTATGGCAGTGCTGTGTGTTTTCTGATCTCATTTTAATCCTAAATTCTAACCTGCTCTGAGGAGATTTGCTGAATGTTTAATTTCACTGATGTGAAAAATAATTTTAATTAAAATTCAAACTGTGAAGTGCTTGCTAAATGCCAGCCTTCATTATTTTGCAGCTTAGGCCACCTTTAATGAGCCTAGCGTCTGTCCATTGAACAATACGACACTCTAAAATGACTGCTGAGTCGTGTCTTTCTGCAAATTGAATCAAGTGTGTCTGCATCTGGCTGATTTTCACATGATTGACTAATGAATCGATATAAGTGACGCAAACTAAATCAGCTTTATTTGCTCTTTTTGAGGTTTTAATGATAACTGCTTGTAGATTTCCGCTTGTACCCGGAGTTGTTGCAATCTAGCGGTGGTGAGAAAAGAACAGTGGGTAGAAACAGAAATACTGGGAGCAAAGAAATAAATAAATTGGTTTTCTAATATGTTAGAATACAGTGTGTATACAAAGACAAAGAAAAGGAGGGACGGAGAGTGAGGTAAAGAGAAGAATCAATCCAATAAAGGATAAAAAAGCAACAGAGCGATAATAAGCAGAGGGAAAAATAAGACCGAACTCAAACCAGGTGCAGTCAGTGCAATCAAGCATCAGGAGCCAACAACAGAAAACACTGGGGAGCCTGATGCAGGGAGAGTGATAGAGCGAGCAGCAGAAGAGAGCCAGTGAACGAGGGATGGGCTTTTGATGGAGTCTCATCTGGAGTGTTTATGACGAGGCAGCGCCAGCAACGTAATGAGTTGACTGATCAATCTTTCCTCCTTGCCCCGCTGGATCAATAGCACTGTTTTGACATCCTACATTAAGCTCTAACTAATTGCCAGATTGCTAAATGCTTTTAAGAAGGAAGAAAAAAAAACATATCCAGGAAATCAATAATGCACACCAGTGACTCTCCTGTACTGCCAAGGGAGGACGGATGTGCTGGTGTGTGCGCGCGTTTGTCCGTATGGATGCATGTGTGCTGTGCTGTGCTGTGAGTGTTAAAGGCCAAACTGTTACCTGGTTTGTCAATTGTAAGACTTACGGATTCATCCTGAGTGTGAGTGTGAGTGTGAGTGTGTGTGTGTGTGTGTGTGTGTGTGTGTGTGTGTGTGTGTGTGTGTGTGGGGCAGTTGGGAGTTGTGGTCAGGGGAGGAGAGCGGTGGTGTATTTGGGGTTTGAACCTCGGCGGCCTCAGAGGGACAGTTAGCTGACTTGGCTCACAGCTTCGCGGCTAAACCACCAAGACTTAAAAACAGCACTCACTGACAAGGGAAATAAGGCTTAACAGGTTCATTTAATGATGGTTTTGTGTGTTTAGATATTAAACGATGCATGATACTGACACCTTAACTTCGATACCAGGTCCTGAAATGATGCTTTTTTTGATTTCATTTCTATAAAATCCATTTTGACAAAAGAAACCTTTAGTAAATTACACATTACTGTATGATTATTCACTTCAAAGTGAGCTGGGAGCCACTTGGGGAACCTGTTTGTTTTTCTCTACATATTTTACTCATCCTGGATAACTGGACTATAATACTGGAATACAATATAACCATCACAAGGAATGTTAACAACAAATATGGCAAAAATGCCATTGTAGCATCCAAAGAAGAAGAAGTAGAGAATGACTGTGTAGATGATGTTTGTGGGTTGTTACTGGGAAACAGTGTGAGACCTTTTACCTTTTAGCCCAGGTCTGACAACCACCCACCATGCCAACTTCAGGTGTATTTCTCCTTTTACCTGTCGGTCTAAGCAACATGGTTGCTGTCAGAGGCAGACATGCATAGACATTTTTAAAGAGGGGATGCATCCATCCTGGTGGACAATGTGGTAAATAGACTCACTGATGGGCAGGTTAACTGCAATGTCTAGCTAACAAGCAGCTCAGTGTTCACTTAGTAGCAGCTGGCGGTAAGAAAACACAGTGATCTCTGTCTCTGAGCCTAACAGTTTTTCCTGCATAACTCTACTGCTGCATGCAGCAACAAAGTTCTGTACCCCTGGCTCTCATGTAGTTTTCATCTTTTACATCAGTTATGATAATATTGTACACACCAAAGACATTACTGAGATCTGGAAACAGTACAGCATCACTACAATGAAATCCAAAAGAAACAGATGATTAGATGTTAAGTTGTAAACAAGCCAGCAGCCTTGTCAGATTATCTAGACCACTTCATTTGGAGGTAAAACTGAAAGTAAGCTCACATAATAATATTTCATTGCACCAGAAAATTGTTTTCAGCAACAACAAAAAGCTCTAAAAAAAATAAAAACAATAAAAATAAACAGCAGACAGACACTGGAACTAACATTGTGGAGCACTTAGCAGCTAAAAGAACCAACAATATGATTATTACCAAAAATATTGCTACGAAAATAAGGCCCAAGTTCTAATAAAGCAGAAGAATCCTGTTTTGAGGATAAGTACACAAGGAGACAATATGACTGAAGAGTACATGAGCTACTACAAGGTCTACTTGTGTTTTTACATGCCTTTATGTGTGTGCATGCTTCAGGGCCAACATGTTTTTGTCCAGACCTAACGGGGTCAGCACTTTACAGGTTGACAACATCAGATGACAATCTCCTCTTCTTCTCCACCACTGCAAAACAGTGGGGGATAAAAACCCTTTTTCATGAATCTTTCAGACAAAAGGGTGCTTCTCAGGCTGGAGAGCCTCTCCTGTACAGTCGGTTCATGCATTTTTAACAAGGAGACACACACTGGACAAAATGCCATGGATTTAAAGTGCAGGTATAAGGGTGTCTGACCTGGTGTCTTACCATTTTCACACATTCACACAATCCTTTTCACAGCTTAACTCAGGAGCCGGTGATGAATCATGAGAAGAATTGAAATGGAGGCTCGAAAGATGAGCATGAAGGACAAAACAGAGGGGAGGGAGGGGGGATGCATGTACACAACATCTCTATTCAGTGTCAACATGAAGAGAGAGAAAAAGAAAAAATCAAAACAGCAAAGCGTATTGGCTTGCTAAAATTACACTGAAGCAAGCAGTTTCTTTAATGATTTCCATGAACTCCCAGACTTGAACTTTAAGCCATGTTGACAATAATTTCAGGGATGCTGATTGTAGGAGAAGCTAATTGCATGCAGATGATGACAGCGTGATTACGCTCTAATTGCTAAACAATTTAGTTTGATTTTTTATTTTAATATCACTAATGAAGCACGTCGAAAAGAGTGCACTAATACTAATACCCATGCATATATTCAGAGCTGAAATAATTAATCGATTGATCAGGCTGACTGAACTCGGAAGTCATTTTTTAAGCAAAAATTCCAAAAATGACTACTTACTATTACTACTGATGATTTTTCTTTCCTATATGTTGGAATATGAATATTTTAAGCTTTTGTGTATTTGGTTAGAGAAATCAAGACATCTGAAGATGTCATCGTTGACTTTATGGACATTGTTTTCTGACAAAACTTTCCCCAAATTATGGCACGCCACCATAAAACTTGCTGTAAAAAAAAAAAAAAAAAAAAAGGGTTAGGGTTAGGATTAAAATGTGTGCTCACTTATCTCCTTTTACGGATTTATTATCTAAACTTTTGGTCAAAAAATCCTCAGAGAAAATTTGACCAAAACCATCTGATTGAATAATCTTAATAATTGGCTTAAATTGCCGCTCCACATGAATTATTTACCCACTTTTTCGCTCATTTTGATTGAGAATAAATCACAGATTTTCCTTGAGCTTGGGGAAATAAAGGACACATTCATACACTGTGGAAAAAGGCCAAAGAAGTGACTTGCAAATGGGAACATCAACAGAAGGAAAGATGGGTATTTGTTTTCTTTCTTCCGTCAAAATTTTGTAATCAGGGGATTTCTTTCTGTCTCCACATGCTCATTACTACTAAGCTCTTCTTTCTCAGCCCTCATCTTTTCACCACCCCACTGCTTTTCTTCCTCTTCCTTTCCCATTACGTCTCCTCCATTTGCCCCCTTTCTCCTCGTCCTCCTCCTCAGACTCCACCCATGTCCCTGACTGTTCATCTTCTCCTCTCCTTCCATATCTCTGCTATTAAAACAACTAAATTATTAAACCTATAGTGATAATCAATCAATAACACTCTTTCTTAGAGGGATAGACCACTTAATAATTGACTAATCCTGTGGGGACCTCTGCCCCCAGTGGTTATAGAGTGTGTGTGCGTGAGTGCGCATGCGAAGATCCCCTCGAAAGGGGCCCTCCATTTGCATTTGTGTGCACCTGCATGTGCTTATTGTTCCCTTTGATTGAGGCGAGTGTTATTGAGGTAGACTGGCTCTGATGAGGGTCATGGAGAACTAATTAAACTCTTAACTCATTTCTGGAGAAGCAGGAAAAGAGAGTCATCAATGGATGCAATTAAAATGACTAAGCCACAGGTGCAAAAGGGTAAACAAACACATAGCATGCTACGTCACACGACGTCAATGGGATTTTATGAAGACAGTTTGGAGATTCATATGCCTTTAAATCTTTAAATTTTAATTCCGCAAATGCAGAGTACGAAGAAATCTGTGCAGGGATGCATGTCCATTTGAATATTCCCGTTCTCTCCCGGTCTCTCCATTGACTTACAGCACATAGCTCAACCTCTAAGGCTTGTCCTCCTGTAACTTCTTAGAGTGAAAACAGAAAAGTGACCTACTTACAAAACAATGTACTTCTTTCAAGTGTCCAGTGAAGCCAAACTTTCCAGAACCTGTTCTGTGAGGAATGGAGGTCCTTTGAATTCCTAAAAAGGTGGAGGAAAAAATTAAATGAATACAATCGGTGTAATTAAATGTTTTAATTTTACACTCACTGATTTTATCATTTATCACTGATTGTATCATTTGGTTTAATGTGCCATCTAATTCACTAAAAACCTGCACTAATCAACATTTTATATTAACGATGGAAAAATAATTATCACCCCACCCTGCAGTTCCCCTCAGCTAGTAGAAAGAGCAGTTTTTTTTTAGTGTATTGAATCACTAAAGATCTGTTCATTACAAAAATTTGGTTGAAATATTTGCTCACAGAAACGTTCAGTGCTTGATCGAAGCTCAGACTGCGGATAAGGTAAGCTGGATAAAGATACTGTTTGCAAACTGAAAGTCCTACGCTATAATGTATGGTATGTATATTTTCACAACACGTATGACTGGCAGCAGCAGGTGCAGCAAGTCAAATATAATTCAAATACATGTCAAAAACTATAAATTTAGAGAAACTTTCACTCAAGGAACACTTTCTCATATTTTCCTTGAATTATTATGATCAAACATCTTCAATTAAGTGACAGTGCTCATAGTTCTGTGGAGAAACAAAGTTGTTTTAGAACGACACTATCCAGGATCGTTCAGCTTGTTTTTCACGCCCCACAATCTCAAAATTTTTGGTTCAGCCTTGCTGTTATAAACTTAATTTCCCCACTGAATGTCTTTGTCTCCTTGAAGGGGAGTGATACATCCAAAAAAAGATATATATTGTAAACAACATGTGTGTTAATAAATAAACTTTACATGTGATTTTAGGAGTGTTTTTGAACTCAAGAAAAGTGGTTGGGGACACGTCATTTGTCTCTCAGGTCTACCACACTGTGATCTAATTTAACAAAGCTTGTTAAGTGTTTGTTTAGCCATGGTTACATCAATGACCAGTAAAATGCAGGTATAGACCGTTTGTTTGTGTTTTGCATTATGTTTACATTTCTGGTTAAAGTAAAACACAGACGCAGTGTTAAACTTAAATATTGTTTAATGGTTCATTTTCCTTCTTTGTTTTCTTTTCTTTCATTTGTCACTCACCATGTCCACCAGTTGTTCCAGAGACCAAAGCAGTACATCTTCAACTACTTCCTGTATTTATAGGCTGGGTGACATCATTAGTGATGTCACTGGGTTAGCCCAAGTGTATGGGGGTGGGAGGGGTAAATGAGGTTAGCAGCTATTTATGTTGATTTGTGATTTGTTTATGTATGGTTATAATGCAGGGTATATTGTAAGCAATGTACAGTCTTTACATTGGGAAATCAGGAAGAATATAACTTTAACACTTAACATTGTTTTTATATGTCGACAAAGTTCCTTGTGTTGGCTTCCTACTACCTTCACTCTAAGCTAAGCTAATCATTTCCTGGCTCCAGCTCTATACTTTTGTTAGACCGAGCTATATTTATTTTTTATATATCGCAGCTTATGTTCTGAATTTATGTCATTTACTATGACAAAGTTTCAATCAATCAATTTTCTAGATTTATGGATCACTAGAGAGAATGATCACTTGTATAGCTGACCGATCTGCTCAGAAAACAAGAAAAAAAAGGACAGACGCTGATCATCCCTCACTGTTTAGAAATAGTCTTCCTTTTGTAGATTCAAATGTTCTTGGCAGAAAATGTATTATTTTAACAGGAACATGAAGGAAATGAAAAACACGCTTCAACAATGAGGATCTGTCCTAAATGATGCAGTTACTAAAATAAAAGACAGATTGGAGAGTATTCTGAGGGTGCGGGACAGATAAAGGGAATTATAAGTGGAACCCTAACCTTATAAATTGGCATATACCTGAATCTGATTGTCAACTCAGTGATATATTCAAAGAAAGACCTTTCATGATGGGATATAAGAAAGATAAAAGCCTGAGAGATCAACACTGATATTTACCTTCTCCTCATTTAGTATCAGCTCAAGCTGGCGATTGCTGCTGTGGTTGTTGTAGTTATCCTCACACAGGTAAAGAGATCCATATAAAAGGAATTATTTAATGTCACAATAACTCAGTGATTTATTTATCTTATTGTTTGCCCTTGTGGTAATAATGTCACATAGTCCAAATTGCTGAACTCAGAAGATCTATTTGATACAAAAACATGAATTATCCAGTAGCAGAACATTTTGTTGAATTCAATAAGTCAATTAATCTCTCTAAGATACTATATTGAGTCTGGGAAGGTATCACTTCCACCAAGAGGAGGTAACTTGTTTCACTTTCCAAGAGGGAACAATATCAGATTCACTGTCTAAGAACCCTATCACCTCATAGATTGAATATAGATTATGACTTGTGTTTTCTGTAATGTAACGTGATTTATAGGCTATTTAAAGTTGTTTGAGCTATTTAAAGTCTGAGCTGGTGTTTCACCTGTATAATTAATAGTAATCTATTCAAAATGTATGTATATCTAACTAATAATACTTAAATTATTATTAATATTTCTGTGGAAAATACAGCTAGTGGCTGTATTTCCATGCAAATGCATTGCAAATTTTAACAGAATTTCAAGCAATTCAGTAATGCAAATGCAAATAATTTCCATCCTCTATCGTTATGCAAATATTGGTTCTTGGTTCATAAGATCAGCAGTGGGTTGCACCAGTTCTCCAGCTGGAAAACCAAAAGGTGGTGCAATAAGGCGATGTAATTAAAATACTTATTTTTGCCCATATTTTGCCAAAAAGTTTAAATATTTTCACTTTGGACAGAAAGTGGAACTGTCTAACGTTACTCCTGATGGTATTCTCTATCTAGTTTTACCGACCTGCCTTCATCCACTAAAATGATATCCGGTTTGCTGTCTACCGTCTGGATGAATCCATGTCAATGCAGCATAGAGCCATGGGAGCAACGAGGAGACTCGTAGCAGAAATAGCTGATCAGTCATGTGAATTACATGTTTGCCATATCAGAACATATTTTAAAAAGTGTTTCCCATTTTTTCCCCATGTTTAATGTTTGTTTAATATCTGATGTTTGATCATCTTGAGGGCTAAAAACATCATCTGAATAAAATAGAAATGCATTTGGACTCTCCAGCTCTATACTACAACACATAAACATGAGAGGGGTAACAACGATCTCATCCCACTCCAAAATGTTAAACTATTCCTTTAAAAACAGGCTCGCTTGTCTTGAATTGTCTCATTTGATGAATTAACAAGAAACATAGCTTATTGACCTCATTCACAAGGCGTTCTGCCTTGTGAATGAGGTCAATAAGCTATGATCCAGCTCTGCAGATGTTATGGTCAGGTTCACATATTGTATTTCATGTTCAGTGAAGTTTGTTGTATTGTACACAGACTTTGATGTACTGTGGCTCCTGCGAGTCTTTGCTCTTAACATACCAAAGTGCTCTGAAGCTCTTTCAGTCAGGAATTCACTCCTCATCCCCTCTGCCTTCTGCATCGATAACAACTCTCCTGTCAATTGCAGCAGTGGAGTACTGGCTGCCTGTCTCAATCCTTAAATTACCTCCTAAATCTTGGAGGAGGGTCACACAACTGCTTTTTCTTTGCTGATGGGATTGGAAACTACCTATTACCTTGACAGTCACTCAGTCAACCATCGGGGTCATGCAGGAGGTCACATATTTTAGCCTTTGGTGGATTAAAGATGTTTTGATTGACAGCTAACATGAGAAGACAGCATTAGCAGCAATGACGTCGTATATCCCCTAATTGTTTTAAGAAAAACCCCGGAGGAAACCATAATTCTGAGGACACTGAAATCGTGTTTTTGACTGATTGGTCAGGTCAGAGATGTTCAGGTTTTAAACAAGCCAGGCTGTCACCTGTCACACAACTTGAATTCCCAGCAGTCTCTTTGTTGCTGAACTATCGTCTGTTTCCTTCATCATCCAAATAACATCTGTCAGTTAAACAGGGTGAGAGTGAAACGATGTTGTGCAAAGAGATTTTAAAATGTTATTTTGCTGTTCACACTTTTACATTAACAGTTAAATGCTATGATGGCATGCAGGAAAGGACCGTTGAGCTGTAATCCCATTGCACAGCAGCTTAAGAAAACACAAGCAAATGAAGAAAAGAACACATATCAAGATAACCAAATACTCTTACTTTGAAACAATCATACCCTGTGGTCTGCACGCTGCAGCCAAAATGCAATACCTCAATTCAAATGGATGGGTAAACCTGCATTCTTACTGCAGTGCTGCATTTGGTATGAATCAGGCCTTACAATGAGCCTTTTAGATCAACAGTCATTCATGGAGTCTGCCATGTTGAACCACCACATTCTACAGTAGCCCAGAATGGACAAACAAACACTGGAAAGACTCTAGACAGGACCATTTTTTGCACATTTTGCGACCAACGTAAGTCTCTCTTTTTTCTAAAAAGGAGCAGGTGTAACAAGATGGTTGGTTAAAAAACCCCCACTTCATCACACTTGATGCGTCATGTCCATGTTGCATGTATTTCAGTCACAACGTAGACAAAACAAAGGTCAGGTTTAAGTCTTTTTAACAGTATTTTTCAGTTTTACAAGAGTTTAAGGATGAGGACTGATTGGTAGTTCATGTAAATGTACATCTGTAACCACCTCACCTTCTATAAGGGGCTGTGCATATACGCTTCCCTTCACTTTTTTGTGGGACCTTAAACTATCAAATCATGAAGTAAATGTCAATAGAGAGAGCAGCTTCATGAGTTTCAGTGTCCCCATGGAGACATTTGTAACTTAGACCTGTTTTGTTGTGTGCAACTAGTGTCATGCAATTGGTTTGTGTTGTCTGAGTTTCTGTGTTTGGTTTTGTTTTCTATATTTACAGTTTATTTCTTGATGCCTAACACATGTTATTTGTGAAAATGTTTTCCTCATTTGCATTTATTTTCTTTAGTTGTGGTGTGTTAAGCTCTTAAGGCCACCACATGTGGGTATAGAGAGCAAGACCGGGAGAGATCGCTCCACTTATATCTACAGCCGCCGTACTTTAACTTACATATTAATTACACTCCTGAGACAGTGTGTGTGCCAAGCTGTCTCTGTCTGTGTCTCTTTGGATCTATCATCACCACTCACTCTGTTTCACCACGTTCATTAGTACCATGTGTACTCTGCAGTCTCTACCAATGCTTTATGTTAAGTGTGCACCGTGTGTTCAGTGTGTAGTCAGTCCTTGTGTGTTAACCTGAAGGTTATTGCTGTTGACCTTGCTGGCGTCCACCCATTGACGTCCCCAAGTCGCCCTGGTGTGGGGTCTGACTGGACGCTGACGCAGGATTATTAGAGCTTGCTGTCTCTTTGTCTTTCTTTCCTTTCACCATCTCTCTCTCTTGGACAGAAAGCTGACACAGAGAGTAGAGAGCTGTCCTTTCCTTCCTTCTCTCTTTCTCAGCATCTTTTTTTTTTTCCGGATGTTTTCTTCTATCCAAACTTCTTTATATTCTTAATCTTCCTCTTTATTTTTTTTTACATTTTACACCTAATTTCTCTCTAATCCCCATCTCTCTCTCTCTGTGCACATTCTTGCTTTATTTTCTCCTGCTTGCCCATTAATGTAATTTCCCACCTATTTTGCCTTGTGTGCAAACAGGCTGCCAGTCTCCTGTTGATGCCAAACTGCATTTCAAGTTCACAACGTTTCAAGTGAAATAAATCCGTCTGGGTTAAGTATCTAAATTTCTGCATAACTGCAGTTATGTTGGCTGCTCTACAATGTCTGCAATATATATATATATATATATATATATATATATATATATATATATATATATATATATATATATATATATATATATATATATATATATATATATATATACAGTGTGTATATATATATATATAGCTGTACAGAACAACACATTTTAGTCTGAATCTGAAGTGCTGCTCTGGTGCTCTGGATCTTCATAGTTAGGGTTAGGGTTCACACCAATGCTCCAAAAACAGCTATTTGATGTAACAGTGTGTGTGGTTGTGTGTGTGTTTGTGTGTCCATCTAGTATCTCCAGAGTTCTGTCTATGGCGCAATATATACTTCCTGTTTCCTGCTTTGTTGGCCAATGATAACCTGATACACCCTGGAGAGAGCTGCGGAGGCGTCGAGGGGGGAAGTCGAGGAAAAGAGGCAAAGGATGAGATAGGAAAGGAGAGGAAAGTAAAGCAATGCTCTATTTGGGTTGTGAGCAGGGAGGATGAAATGATCCCCCGGTCCTTTGCTTGACTGTCAGAAGTAAATGAGCCACTATCTCTGTGTCCAACCACCGAGAACACAATGCTGTTCGTTATTCAATTCTTTTTAATTGGTTTCAAGTCTGCCTCATTTGCATATGCATGCTAAGAGGGCATCTTATTGGAGGAGAGGTGGGAATGGAAATGGGTTGAAAAGCACCCAGAGAGGAGAGAGAGAGAGAGAGAGAGAGAGAAAGAGAGAGAGAGAGGCAGAGAGTGTTGTATAGAGAAAGGCTAAAAGGAGGAATGAATGAACAAACAAGTGAATAACAGACGGGATGTGAGTAAGTGCTTCTAGAAAAATCAGTCTCTCTGGTTACCACGGCAACGAGAGGTGCAAGTTGGCTCTGCTCCCTACGTAACCAATTATGTCTGTGTGTGTGTGTGTGTGTGTGTGTGTGTGTCTACTATCTAGGGCTATTGATATGCAAAAGAGAAAGTGGGTCCATGTGAGCTTCTGCGAAAAATGTTTGCAGGGCGTTTGATTTTAACGTGGTGTGTTTTGCATCTGTTATCTGTGTCAAGCTGTCTTCTGTCAGTTTATCACCAGCCTCAATTTCTGTCACACACACACACGCACACACAAACGAGCAGCAAACAAAAGCCCACAATGTTCGCACTGTTGTGTTCGTAGACTCTTTACAAAACGCTGCACATAAAGTGCTTTGCAAAAACACAATCAGATGTGGCTCCCCCTAGTGAGAGATGCTGTTTTGTTTGTCATCTTACCAACAGCTACTTTGGCATGAATTCACGTGTAGTTAGGCAAAGTGAATTACTAAAAAAAACACCAGGAGGTACTGAACCTTTGAGTCTTTTTTAGCTGTGTGCCGTCAGCCGGCCTTTGATTCTTCTAATGACTGGAATTTAAATTTTTAAAGGGACCCCACCGATTTTCCAAACTGGAGGTGTCATGTTCAAAACACTTATTATTAACGTTATTATTATCAACGTTATTATTATTAACACACATGATAGCACACAAACAGCTACCACTGGTGCAATGTTATCATATATTTCTAGAGAATAAAGAGATCAGAATTTCTCAGTGTCTGCTATTTCGACTTTGACCATCCTTTTGTAAAAATCTCTCTCTTGTGGGTCCAACTTTTATGGACGTGCAATATTAAATTGTAGTTTTGCAATACTATACCCCCTTAAGGACTGTAGAGACATAGTTATATTAGGAACTGGAGTGATAAACATCTTTGCGTTTGTTTCCAGATGATTTTAGAATTGATTTTCAGGTTTTATGCATTAGTTTTAAAGTGCTCCGTGCTCGAACATGTTGTATATTAGTCAGCTTTGTGACCTCAGATTCAGCTGCAGAACTCCATCTGCATTTCCCGGTCTACATTTAAAACTAAAGAAGTCAGTCACTCAAACTCTCTGGCTTCCTTTTTTAAATCTCTTACTAAAAACTAATTTTCATAAACTTGCACATGGTTCTCTGTCTCTTCTTTCTCTCTCTTGACTATTTTATGTCATTTTTACAGACCAAACTCTCTTCGCATCGTTTTGGCACACTTCACAAAAAGCTTCCTCCTGGAATAATGAACAAAAGGACTTGAAAATTGTCAGAGGCGATTAATTTTGGTGAATTCAAGTCAGATTTAAGGGATCTGCATTTGCTTATTAATTCTTCATCCCACTGTTGCCTGATCAACTCTGCACAGGAGGGAAGTCCTTTTTAAGCCATCTTACTGTAATTGCTTTCTTTCTGCTATTGTTGGTATTATTTGTAAGAGGTACATCCTTCTCCTACTGTAAATTACATCAAGTTTCATCCCAAGAATTGCTATCAGAGGGTCTCTTACAGTACCAATTCAACATCTAATGCTTCGCTCACAGTGGAAAAATTCCAGAAGTTATCTAACAATGCAAATGAGTAGCCATGCTCTCTCCACATCCCCCCAACATCTACTTCACTGGTTTGATTAATCTTTGCCACAGAAAACATTAAGCAAATAATAAATAAATTTGTAACTTTGTTCATATTAGTAAAAATACAGTGACTGGTGTCAGGCTGAGGGTTTAAATTTCGTACCTCCAATGGTAGTAGAACCATTTTGAACTATTCAACCATCTTCAAAAGCACTTCTCCTGTTCATAATGTGTAACAGCTTATAACTCTTTATTGAGCACTTCTGAATCACGCACACACACACACAGTTTTTCCAGTCTTGTGTGCTGCTGTGACATGCAGCCTATACACACACGTCTTTGTCAGGCCGTTCTTTGTGGACTTGTACCTTTTCAGGGGAGCCATTCTGTCCCTCAGTGGGACCACCAGTGAGTTAGAGAAGCAGCCAAGTCGGACACTGGCACTAATTGGCTACGCTATTAGAGGCCCACAGAGCCACACTTAGACTACAGAAATAAGCTCGTCAGTGTGAGGATGGAGGCCGGGCACGGTGCCTGGATGAATGCGTGAGACAGAGAGAGACAGAGGGAGAGAGATTTCTAATTAGGGGTCTCTGATGAACATGAGAAACATACAGAGGCCGCTCAAAACCCTCCAAAACACCCTTTCCATCCTCTGACCAGGGGTGGGGGGGGGTTCTTTTGTCTGATGCACTTCAGCTGCTCTGATTGACAGCAGGGACAGGAAGTGAGGGCGTGGGGCTTAGAGAGGAAAAGAGCTTTTCTCTCTGTGCCGCCTTCCTCAGATTAACATTCTCTTCTTCTGCTCTCTAAATTCCTCTCGTCTTCCTCTCTGCTTTTTCTTCTCCTGCTTTCACTCTCTCTCCCTTGCTTCTCTCTGCCGTGTCTTACTTCCCTCCTCTTCTGCATCCTTCTGTCCATTCATATCCATTAACATTCAGCATCATACAAGACCTCTTTTTAGAGACATTTGCGCTGCCTTTCTGTTGCCCCCTTCTCGCCTTGTTCATTTCCTCAGAACGCTAAAGATTAGGTTACTCGGGGCACTTAAGCAGCGGAGGTACGTTGCTAAACAAATGCCTACACGACTGTGCAACTGACATGAAGTGATTGAGTGTTTACTTATGCTCTATTAGCCCAGAAATAAATCAGCTCAAACCAAACCCAGACAGTAGTGGACTTCAGCGGGTTGTGGTGCTGACAGCTGGGCTGTTACATCTCTATAGGTTAATTGTCACGTTTGTGTAATAGATTTGGTCTAAACAAGAAGATTTCACCACTACTGATGACTCCTGCATAAAAATCTAAACACTTTTGTAGCCATGAAGACTGAATTGAGTGCTGCTGCGCACCAAGAGGTTGATCGAGGACAAAGCATTACATCATGAGATTTCCGAAGCCTCTTCTTTCTAGATTTAACTGCTGTGTTTGCTCGGGAACTAGTCAATTATTTTTTTATTACCCTCAAAAATACATCTGATACATCTGCCTACTGGAGAATCATTTCCTCCCTTTTCTCTGCAGATGGAAATACACAAGATAGATAGAAACAAAAATGTTAATACTTAAAAAGAATTGTGCTCAGTATGGATCATATTCAGATATTGGTTTAGATAACTGGGTGAAACAAGACAAAATGATCGCTCAAGTTAAAATGGTTAGAAAAATGGGGAAGAATCAATATTGATATATGAATAAAAAATGTTAAAAGAAAGCGATAGAGTGGAAGCATGAAAGTCATTCAAGGACTGGCAGATTGCTGCACAGATTTGATGACATGAAAGTCCGACGACAGAGCATCAAAGCCTTTTCTTCTGATACTGAATACCCAACAGTATTAATGTTCACATTTTTTTCAGTGCTCACAATACTCCATATGTCCATACATACATTAAAAGAGTTACTGGTCACTGTAAGTGTTCCTCCTGTTCATACTGGCTGCAAAATATAAGTGCAACACTTTCGTTTCTGCTCCCATTTTCATGTGTTCAAGTTTAAGTTAAAAATCTAAGACGTCTTTTATGCACGTAAAAGGTTCATTTTTCTTCACTAGCACTCAGTGCCTTCATTGGAGTATCAGGATAAGCCAATCAGAGGCAGTATAGGGCGGATCATGACTTTGCCCTCATGGGAAGGCAAACATTGTATCTGCAGCCATCATGTGAAACAGCCATAATTCTGTTTTTTTTAAAGATAAAACGGCACATTTAAGAGTGGCCTATTATTAGTGACCAGTCCAAGGTACGCCTCAGTCACAGCTCATGCTGTTGAATCAGCATCTTGATTTGCCACGCCTGTCAGGTGGATGGATTATCTTGGCAAAGGAACAGTGCTCACTAACACAAAATTTGAGAGAAATAAACATTTTATGTGCAGAGAAAAGTCTTAAATCTCCAACTTCACCTCATGAAAAATGGCTGCAATTATATTTTTGAGTGTAGTATCAAAATTTCTCTGTTTTCAGAGTTTTGGCAGAGTGGTGACATTACTGTAACATTGATAGACTAATTTGTGTAAATCAAACTGCTGAGGCTTCATATTAGCTTAGGTTGAACTGTGAAATGACTTTTTGCACATTTTTTATGGATTTATTCCTCCATTATTTACACTAAAAGGGCCGTGATTCATACATACACTTGCATTCATGTGAAACTTTTTCTACATTCAAAGGTTACACTTTAAATCTAACACCTTAAGTCCCTGATTTGTAACACTACAACACAGTTATTTTAACATTTTTCTGGCTGGGTTACTGTAGAGAAATGTTAGACAGCCTTACAACGGAGTATATTGAAAACACAAGTGATTGTTTAAGCGAGTCACATTTAATCAAATTATCCAAACCAACATCAACTATGAAAATAATACCCATTGTAAGAAAAACATTTTCCCCCTTTATGTGTTTGGTTTGGTCTGCCAATCACAGCACTTCTCTCCATAATTCAGTTAGGATCCATTACAGTTACTTTACCAAGTTTGAGAGGAAGGTCCTCATGAAGACAAATGTTGAGTGAATTTAATGTTCATTCAGCTGAGAAAAATAATGCAGCCTCACAGTGGAAAAGCACATAATGCTTTGTACACCAGCATGTAGCAAAAGAGAAATAAATACAACACAGAACAGAGTTTATCACATTCACATTTTATTTCCCATGTTCACTCTTAGTTTTCTGCAATACAATCAACTTAAAATAAGCAGCTATCTTCGCATGTTTGCCTAAAAATAAACACAAAACAAAAGAAGTCGACATAAACTGCTACAGACAAACGAATAACGGCATACACAATTCTCAGAGGGTACCAACAATACTTCACATCATATATCCACACTCACGCACATGCACCCAGAACAAGGACCTTCCTGTGTCTGTAATATGTTCATGAGCAACATCTGAAAGAAAGTAGAGCCAAGACAACAATAGAAAATGAAGGGAATGAAAGAGGTAAGTGGGAAGGAGAGGGGGGAAAAATGATTGGGAGGAGTGAAGGAAAGTAAGAGGGGATAATCAAATTGAAAGAAGAAACACACTGTAAGAGTATTAGCTTAGCTGAATAATGGAATAACTTAAACTCCCGCACACACACTTGCACTCATACACTTAAAATGCCTCTATACGTACGTACATACATAAAGATTTGCATCCCCAAAACAAGACTAAATAAATTACAAAATAAAAACAGAAAGTAGCCATGCGCTAGCTGTACAAATGCAACAGAAACAGTACCTCATCTCCATAAATAAATAAAGGCATAATGCAACACACTACTGTAGACTCCCAATACAAAGCACCATCTGTTATGCATGGGTCTCTCCTAAGAAAATCCACAAAATGTACACACAGGTTGGAGGAAAGGATTTCATTCCATCTTGTTGATTTTACTGCCAACGAAAAAAACAAACTGAACCTGTGTTAGTTTGTGGTGTGTGATTATATTTGCATTTAATATATTTTACAAGGTGTGTCTTGATAAAGACGTGAACATTCTACATTTGAGTGATATAGTTTTCTGTTTTGGATAAAGCAAGGCAAACAGCACGTGGACGATCGGACCGTGTGCACTGCGGCCGAAAGATGTTAGAGGAAGTGACGTCACAACTCAATTGTAGGTACATCCCGGTAGGTTTTTCTACATGAGACGCCTGCAGATAAGCTATGATACGGAGCTATTTGGTCATCCCTGGATCCCATTTATACACCTTGGCTTGTCAGGAAAAAAAAGGAAAGAAAGAAGGAGGCAAGCAAAGAAGGACAAAAGGAAGGTCCAAACGAACAAAAAGGAGTAAAAAGTTAAAGTGCAGGGTGAGACTATAGAAAGGAAGGAAAAGGGAAATAAGAAGGCAGGTTGGTTGGATCTCTAAAGCTGGTCAGCAGTGGGGGAGATCCAGTTTCCCTCAATCACCAGAAGTGTTTCTCGTCAAAACACAGGGTCACAGGTGAGAGAGGTTTCAAAAACAGTACCTAGAGAAGCCACTGGCTCTATTACACTACCACAGCCTTGTCAGGTAGCTTCAGTGTAAGATCGGCTGTGAAAAATGAGCGAGTGGACAAGGGTTCAAGTTAAGGATCGGCGGTGCCTGCTGTTTGCTGCTCTGGCTAGCTATATGTGAATCTCAGAGGCTATATGGTGTCTGAGGTCAGGCGTTACAGTTCAAGATGGTTATAGTATGATGGTGAAAGGTGACAACATTCATTGAAATCCATCCTGTCTCAAGTGAAAAGCAGGTGGAGTACGCACCTTCAGGAGCAACACAGTTGGAAAAGAGCACTCGAGCGGTGCTAACGTAGCCTACGTACCATAATTAGGTGTCTACATAACAGGGACATTTGTAAATCTAAGTTACTTATTCACCAGTCGATGTGAGAAGTGTGCGTTCTATTTTATTGGTGAAATCTTTACATTTAGATCAGCTAACAATCCAAGCACTAGCTGGTTTTAAGCTCAAATTGCCAGGGATGAAGGAAATAAACACCTCAGCGTTAGTCCCTGTGATTTGTCTCAGAGTCCGACAGATGATCAGGATTCTCAAGAACTTCGATGCATTGCTCGGTTTCCGCCTCGGCGTCCTCATCGTTGCTCTCTGCACTGTAGTCTATGGCCTCCAGAAAGGACGGTTCGTCCTCCTCCAGCACATAGGTGGTGGTGCTGCTGCTGCTGGATAACAAACACGGACAATTTTTCTGTAAGTGACTATGCGTCTGGATAAAACTCTGCATCTACGTCATGTCAGCTTTTCGACGGTGACATCAATGTATGTTTTCTAAATTACAAAAAGTATTTCTGCATGCGTTATTGACTGAGAAACATTTGTATAGCACTCCATAAAACAAACACACTTACATACACTGTATGTAACTGTCATGTTGCTCTGCTTCACTCTGAGCTGAATTTTGAGTCACTAAGAGCTCTCTGATTTTACAGACTTAAACACACAATACATGCATTTGAAATGGATTTCATGGTCGTTGAAAATGTTTTTCTTCAAAAGGACAGAAAACACAAACCAAACATAGAATTCATACAAAATGTTGCATTTGGATTATGAATATTCCAGTTTATTTAGGAATATATATGTGTGTGTGTATATAAAAACAACTTACAATTTAGTAAGTTTGATTAAATCATTTGATTTTGGATTCAGTAATAGTCGGCTTCCAGCTCATTATTAGTTTCATTATTGATGAATCTATCAATTACTTAATATCAATTAAGAAACTGGATTATAAAAGGGTGACTAATTCTCAGTCAGAAATTCTCAAAGGCCTAAATTTCCTGTTTTGTTTGTCAAAGAGTGAGGATGAGTACACCACTATCTGTACTTGGGATGGGCAGAGCTTACACTAGACATGGGCAGGACTAGCTGGAAGTTGTTCATTAAAGCCTGAAATTGATCTAGGTTGATCAGAAGTTGCTTTATTTATTTTAAAGAGAGCTCAGATTTAATCCCTATTCATAATGTGGACAAACACCCTCTGATAGACATGATCATATTTTGTTTTGGTTATTTTGTGGGTACTTGTGTCAACTAAGTCAGTGCAGACTTTTCTGGACCAACAACCCAACATCTGTGTTCAGCTGGTAACTAAGCTCCCAAACCTGATAGGACATAACTTAAATCTTAAATGGGGATTTGCAACTCTGTCTTAAATGACATGAGCAGGAGTTTGGGCTTGCCGGGCAATGGAAGTGATTTCATGCATGGTAGCTGCAGCTCACAAGGCAAAATTAGGAATTTCAGCCGCATGTTCCACGGCACAAGGCCTAGGCGTCGCTTACAAAGGTCAGGCTCCAGTTTAATCCAGGATGATTGGGTCCTGCCCTTGCCTAAGGACCTGTCCGTTCTCTGGGTTCATGGGAGCAGCAGTGTAACCCAATGGTTAGCACTCTTGCCTCATCAAATCAGTGTGTTGTCTGCATAGTCTCTTATACTTTTGTGTGGGTTTTCCCTTGGAGCTCTGGTTCCCACCAATTGCTCACCCAGAACCCTAAATTTACAAATTTATTCAGTAATATGCACCACATATTTTGACAAAGAGCTCTTTCAGACAGGTAGGGCTGCTAAGTGCTAAGGATAATTGAGTCCATCATTATCTGTATCTGTTCAACCAACAAAATTATCTGTATCCGTGTCCCTACTCGGAATGGGTGGTGCTTAAAAGAGAACACGGGCAGGACTAACCAGAAGTTCTTAATTAAAGCCTGAAATTGATATCAGCAGTTGCTATATTTAGTAGAAACTATTTACAGAAGAGCCTCAGAATCGAGCTTGAGAGCAAAGTTTTTGATGACAATGGTAAGAGCATCATTCTTTTTTGCTATATTTATTAGAAAATAGTTTTATTTTATTCTGATGATACTCGTACTCTGAGTTTTCACACAACCCCAATAGTCTGTTTACAAAACAGAGAAAAACAGCAAATTTGTGAAGCTGGAACCAGATGACGCTTGGCATCTTTGCTTCTTAAATTACTTTATATTTAATTAAATTGCTGTAGATTCATTTTCTGCCAGTCGACTAATCCTAGTTATTGTTTCAGCTCCAAATAGCAAAACGAAATGTCTAAAATGTAGAAAACATTTCAGTTAAAGACACATAATCTACAACAATATAAACAATCTATATATATTTAAAACTTTAACAGAATAAAAGCTGGAAACAAACTCTGCTTGTGTACTCTGACTGGTGATGCTATTTTTTTTTTTTTTTCCTGTGGGTCTTAATGGTTAAATGGTTACTGGTTCTTTGAGGTTTTAGTGGCTTTAGTGGGTTTTTAATGGTGTTAATGGTCTGAAATGTGATCCCAGGGAGACAGTCGATCAGGGGGCTCAGACAATGATCTCCCACCAAGCTCACCAGTGTGTAAGTGCAAGTGAGAGACAAAGGGAGAAATTGTGCGTCAGTATATGTACAGTAAGTGTGTGTGTGATTGTGTGTGTGTGTGTGTGTGTGTGTGTAATGATGTGGATGGACAGAATAATGTCCAAACAGATAATGAGAGTTGTGAGTCAACCATTAAAGGCCATTATAGAAAAACCAAACCCAATCTCTCCTTTCGTTGGGTTACATCTTCTGTAGCCTCCATTTCTTTACAGCCCATCTTCATATACATCTATGTATATACGTTAGAAACCCAAATTACCTTCATTTACATGTAGATAAACCCACACATCTCCTCACCTCACATGCGCATATCTCTCTCTCTGTCTTCTTTACACTCACACAGAAACACACCCATGTCCATATACAACCCATTTACTCACTCCGAGACACCCAATTATTTGCAGACGCCTCCCAATGGCAACAATATCATTGTTGTGATGACCTATTAAATGGTAAGTGGTACCACACCAAGCCCCCATGCATAAAACCATAAACCCTAGATGGAGAGCAAACCAATCCCAAAGGATGCTCACGCAAACACACAAGCACCAGAACACTTTTGGAGTCCCTTAATGATCAGATACATAAATGATGAATGAATATATCAATATGAGAGTAGAGTAGGTTAGAGAGAGAGACTGAGAGACAGAAAGAGAGAGACAGAGACAGAGACAGAGAGAGAGAGAGAGAGAGAGAGAGAGAGAGAGAGAGAGAGAGAGAGAGAGAGAGAGAGACATAAGCATTAAGTGGTTTTGAATTTAATGCCATTCTTTCAAATGAACTGCTTTAACAAATCTGTGGTGCAGAGAACGCCGATGTTTAAAAAAAAGACATGAAGATAACCTTGGTGGTCACAGCTTTGGTTTGGCCAAGTTTAATAATTCATATGTGGCTTTGAACTTAAGTACAATCTAATCTGCGTGGACCTTATATTTCTAAACAGGGACTTTTAATCGACTTGATTTGATAAAGTAAAGCTGTGTAGTCATTTGTTAGGATGTAGAAGAGTGGTGCTGTCTTAACGTTTGAAGCCATTTCTTAAATATGGATGAAGGCTCAAGAACATTTTTGAATGAGTCTGTTTAGATTTTGATCATTATTTCTCTTATTGTTTTTGGTCCTCTCTTTCAAAAAACATACTTGACATTAGTTTATCAACCTGATACTTGATGACTTTTCCTAATAAATCAAGCAGACAGTGTGGGGACGTCTATAACTTTAGACCATTTATTGGATTTTAAATTAGAGTCCACTAGATATATTGATCGGCTCATGCAATACTGGCCTAGCACACATCTGTATTGGCACATATGTTATCTGTGGCAATATGAAAAGTGCATATATAATGCAGAATAAAATGCTTGTGGTGTGATATTAGTCTCACTGTGAAGTTTAACACGTTAAAGAATATTTAACGCAAATATTGTTTAATAAAGTTATTTGCTTAAGACAGTAGCCTTTTGAGCACCTTATATGTGGGCATATAGTCCATACAGTCCATACTGTATATCTGCTATCAAACATTTACTATATCCATATCTCTTATCTGAGTTTTACCCATGAAAATTGGTAATCTCAAACATCCCATATTGGTCAGGCTCTATTTTTCATTAAGACAGAAAAAACATATTTGAAGTAGCTGAATATGACATTTCAAATGTTATCTTAACCAAAAACAGTCTAAAACCCAGAGATATTTGATGTAAAGTCATATAAAAGCAAGAAAAGCGGCACATCCTCACACTGAAGAAGCTGGAACCAGAGAACGTTTGGCATTTTTCCACTACAAATATCCAAAATAATTTATTTTCTGATGAATGACTAATCTTTTCAGCACTAATTTGCACTAATTCGAAGGGGAAAATGGTTGATTTTGCAATTATTATAATTAATTTTACACACACAGCACACCAGACACTAAGGAAATAATACAAATGTTAATTTTGGTTTGTCTGAGATGTCTATACTATGCAAAGAGAGAAAGGCGAGGGCATTCAGTTGTGTAATCACGATGAAATCTCTAATGAATCACTGTTGTGCAAAGTAAACACGGTGCGACAAGACCAGACTAAGACTAAACAAGGTGGCTATGCATTGTTGTGGTTTGACTCGTGAGATTAGTGGTTGTGCTACAGCTGAACATATTCATGCTGCCATTCCTTGAATGCACTGGCACTTAAGTGGGTGAAGGCATGCTCTGACACTGATCACTTAAATTTCTCTTCTACTTTGTGCCAATATATTCCATCTACAACATCTACAAGCGACTGTGAAGGAAGGCAGTATTAGTTTGCATGTTCCTTGTGCGTTTAATCTACACGTTACCATCCTGTACCATCGACTGCTCACTGTGTAGGTGTTAACGGATTTAAAAAAAAAAAAAAAAAGATCTTGTGGCTGTTTTACGCTCTCTTAGAGAAATAATGACACTGCTGACAATTATTCATACCCATTCTCCTCTCACTCCAGAGTTTTCATTATATTCATCAGACACTGATAGAATTTCAATGATGCTCACAGCAGCCCTGTATAAATGCAAGCCTTCATTTGTTTCTTGAGTAGTGCTTCAGAGGGGAACCAGAGTGACATTCACACCGTTGAGTATTAGTGCCAAGAGGGAACGTGTCTGGCCGTAAGGAGGGTGTTTTGTGCAGATAAAAAAAAAGAGTCTGTAACCTTTTTTCCAAGTAGAATTTGTAGCCATAAAAAAAATCTGTGCATGATGATGATAAAACTAGACTGCTTAATGGCATGTGAAGTGTTACTGAGCTTTTGTTTCTATGAGATCAGAGAGTCCTCAACTGTCTATGGTTAGTTTATACGCTCTCTATCTTCTAATTCAGGGCTGTCAGACTCATTTTAGTTCATGGGACACATACAGCCCAATTTGATCTCACGTGGGGCGGACCAGAAAAACCACTGCACAATAACCTAGATAGATAACACCTCCAAACTGTTCTCCTTCTTTTAGTGTCACATTCTGACAATGTTCACAATTAATATGGGCTGGATTGGACCCGTGGACACCCCAGCACCAGCTTCTGTGTGGACCTGCATGAACTGTGTGTTGTGGATTGCGTATAACTTGGCAGTATGCTCCAATTTACTAACCTGACCACTTTACAGTGTGTCCCAATGATATCGCCCTCCAAATCCAGCAGGTGCTGATGGTTGCGGAGCCCGGTCAGCCTCTTCAGCCTCAGCAGGGACACGCAAAACTGAGCTCCCATCTCCTCCAGCTCTCTGGTGCCAATCTGAAGACCCTGAAGAAAACGTGTGCAAGCGCATCAAAGAGAATTTAAAATCCTAACATGTTCACCAGAGGGAGCTGTCACACATAAAAACATGCACACACTTTCAACATGCAGCTAAATTACAAAAAATATTTCAAAGGTCTAGCAGATCTCTACTTTCAAATGGCTGCAGTGGTTTTTTAAAGCTGCTCTGGACCTTGGGGATGGAGCCATTGTCCATCTTCAAACATCCCAATTCTCAATGCTGGAGAGCACATGCTGAGGAAACTTTTCATGTAGAGACACGATAATATATTGCATTTTAAGGAAGCACACATTCAAATGCATATGCACTCTTCCCTCTGAGCGCTGCACAGTTATACAAGTGAATGAATGCTCACAAACACACAGAAAGCTTACCCCGGACTCAACCCAAGAACTTTCATGTTCCCTTTTCCCCAGAGCAGAGCTAGGAACATCTAAACTTGGACTGACCACAGACATATGCAGCCCAAAGCCCTCAGTAGACATTAGTTCCTGCACATCTGGACAAATACTTCCGCACAAACCAGTGGGGGTGCTAATCAGTGCCAAAATGGCATCACTAGACCGTCTCGGGACACGCAAGACCACATAGTCAGAATTCAGTAAGAAGGACACCAAGTGGAGTAAGACAGAGAGAGAGAGAAGAAAGGGTAGAAAGGGTAAAGGGGACAAAAGAAAGGAGAAAAGACAGAGCTGAAGCGAAGAGGAAGTAGAAAAAAAAAAAAGGACTGCAGCTCCCCCTGGTGGACATCTGGATATTTATAGCGGCACCTCCCATTTACAGGGAGTGGACACCTGTACAATATGATAAATAATGTTACTCTGTTTGTCAATTCCCACCTGTTTCCAACACTGTGGCTACTTAATATGCATCTATGCACAAACACTTCTCAGGATGCCTGGTCTTCTCCGGTCTTTATTGAATGTTATTCCCCATTTGATTTCCTGTTTTCTCCCTCTATAACAAAAGGCACAAAGTAGTCCAAAAATTCAAATAGAAGCTGCTCAAAGAGAGCATTAAACTGTAGGTCATTGTACTGAACTGACATTGGGAAAGTCTTTTTTTGTGTATAAACAAAATAAAATACACGCTTACTTTATATTTGCCCTGGTCACATCCACAGAGTGTGCTCTCCATGGTGTAGCTGCGTTGTACTCCTATCTCTCTCCAAACAACGACGCGGGCAGTCGACTCTTTGGAGCGTTCCACAACAAAACTACAGCTCGCCATGCTGAAGGCTGGAGCGATCTGGGACAGGATCTTAGGAAGTGTCTGGAAAACATATGAAAATGTTTGAGATGTCAGAGTGTTTGTGTGTAGGTGTGTGTGCATCATTGCATCAGGGGGCAGACGCTGAAGTACATCTTATAGTAGAGACAAATAACTGTCCAATAAAGGGTTTATATACAGGGCAGTTGCTTGGGAAAGCAGCAGTATTGACTGCAGCAATCCAAAATGCTTGCTTTAGGCAATGTCCACTAGGAAACTCTGCATTGAACTTGCTCCTTTATTAGCATTCTGCTCAGTGAGAAATACTTTCAGATAGAGGAAGAACAACAAACTGATCTTGACCTGACCAGCTTGACCGGAGAATCTGAATAAAAAGTCCTCCCCCGCTCCAGAATACAAGGTGAATTAAGAACATTTGAGCATGTTTATCAGCTGCTGTTGAAACACACATTAAAGCCAATAAAATAGGTATTATTACATATATAGATTAGAAGGACAGAGATAATGAGAGAGACAGACAGCGTCTCTATTCTGAAGCAATATATTTATAACTTGTATAAAAAAGTCCAATGCAATTATTATTTAGTGATGTGAGAACAGTAATCTGAAATAGATGGGGAGACAGAGGGGGAGGCAAGGGCGAGTGTTTGTTTAGTTACTTCTGTGTGCATGTGTGTGTGTGTGTGTCTGTGTGTGTTCACCCTGTATCCAAGGTCCTCCTGTAAGTCACTGGAGGTAGCGCTGATATTGGACTGCCAGACTGTCTCCTTCACACTGCAGCCGTACATGAACACATTTTTCTTCCTTGAATGGCCGTGGTAGTCGCAAAACACCTGTGTGGAGATGTAGCACACGCACATACACACGTGAAATAGAGGGAGGAGAGGATTAAGAATGTAATGCTTATTGCAAAGTGAACAAAAAAAATAGTGACTTGTTTACTTAGGTGGCTTTGTAAAAATAATAAATAAAAGATATAGCATGATCAGGACAGCGGCCTCACCTTGCTTCGTGTCGTAAAGTCATCACCCTTTGCACAGTAAACAAATCTCCCATAAAAGCAGTATCCTATTATATCCAACTTGCTGACACAATGTAGAACAGAGGCCAATGGAGGCTGTGGTTTATGGCAACTGCATTGTATTAAAACTAATGTGGTGATTTACTGATGTGAAATTTAGTGGACATGCAGCCAAACAGAGTGTGCGGCTGAGTAGGAGGAATGGTGCCACCATTAACAAAGAAGTTAGGAGAAATTCTTTACACTATACAGCAATGTGCAAAATGCCCCCAAGCGATTGAAGTCCAGTTAATAAGAGGTCATACCAGTGGTGCTCTTTGTATGTGTGCAAGGTACTGCAGAAGACTCTTAGTGTGGTAGATGGTAGGGTGGAGCTCAGGATTGGGGTTCTGCCACTGGCGATTCAAATCCTCTCCACTCAGAGAACAACGATGACTACAGCAGAAAGGAGACGGCAGAAGAGGGGAAGGATATAGAGTGGAAAAGAACAGAGCAACAGCTAGAGAATCCTTCAAGACAAGATTTTGTGTGTGTTAATATATAATAAAGCCTTCCGAAGTGCGGGCCAAAGTTCGGCAGATGTACACATCTTCAGTGTGTATACTTGAGGGTTGTGAATGCGTGTTCATTTCTTTCTCAAGACTCTTTTTACTCACTTTCCATTTATAACTCCATCAGGGTTGAGCATGGGGATTATCTTGAAGATGTAGGCTTCTCTTAGGCTGACTGCAAGCAAGCTGCTGCCCATCAGGAACTCCAGCGTGCCCTTCATTACCCAGCTGGCATTGGTCTCTCCAGGGTGCACTCTGGCCGACAGGAAGATCAATGGACGATTCCCTGAAGAGGCAGAGAGAGGGAGAGCAAAGAGCACGCACACAGAGGAAGATAGAAGGAGAGAAAAAAAGACGATTCTTCAATTTAAAGTTTTCCACAGCTGAGAAACAGCATCAGTGAACTACAGTGGACTTTTATTTGGGAAGTACTGGCATGGCTTGATATCCCGGAGCTGTTCTTATGTGGTAATATTCACTCTAATGTTCTTGCGAGCATTGGTGATAAAAGAACAATTCTTGGAGGACATTTTGGAGACCTATTAAGCATGGGGATGACAAATCTTTGACAAAGTCCCAGTGAAGCTTTAACTAACTCATGACAGATCATTTGTTGCAAAATAATATGATATCAATGGTCCACTTCTGAACTCTTTACCCTGAAAGAGCTCCATTTGAGGAAGAAGTCAACGAGATGCAGTTTAAAATTCAAACAGGCTAATAAATTGGACCTTTAAACTCAGATTACTTTGTTACACAGACTGTTCCCAAAGGCCCAAAAGGAAAAGAACAAACCTCATCAAAATGTCATTAAATATTTGGATATTATAGCCATTTATTAATGGCTTCAAGTTGCCAGCTGTTAACAGGACGTCACACTATGATTGGCGAAGCTCCAACGGTTTTTGGGATTATTCCTCTGAGGTATGAGGATAATTGTGAGCAAATAAGAAGACACGTGTACACAGACCTTCACTGATTTACTTACTAAACTGACAGATGTGATCATTGGAGTTGGACTCCGGCATGGCAGTGATGGTGATAAGGGGGCAGGTGTTTCCCCGGCGTTTCACACAGGACGTCCTGTCTCAGGTAGATCCGGGGGGTCCTCAAAGCCTCCAGTTTGGACAGGTGCATCTGAGGATCCAATGGCAGAACAACACAAACAGTGTTTACGTTTTACTTAATAAGGTCCATTTAAGCCCTGACACCTGTTGGATTCTCAAAATTTCACTGTTATATTGTATTGTTTTGCTGGCCACTTGTGATGAAGTGATTCAGATCAGGCTTCTCTACTGTTGCTTGTATTAAAAGCATTTCTGCATAGTCACTCTAGATAGAGGCAGAGAAATGTAATTATAAAAACATAACTATAGACATAATGAGCGTACAGTAGTTTGAAAGCACGGCAGTTATCTGAGCTTATAATTGAAGGATAAATAAATGATAAAACACTGAAAACAAAGCAGTGGAGTCCATCAAGAGGCAGGTGCCGCTCAGGTCATGCTGGAGGTTTAGCAGGTTTAGCAACAGGAGAATAGAGTAATAAACACTGTATGAGCAGATGCAAACACACCACTAGATGCTAATGTTCTCTAGATTCCAGTAAACAGTGTGATCCTACCTTAAGAGTGGAGTATGTATAAGGGTAATGATAGGCAAAGTAGCAGACATCATCCTTGTGGCTGAAGGTTGTGCTGAAGGTCAGTGAATAATAAGATTTGCCTTTCTGACCACCAGATGCAATGGAACTCCTCGCAAAATGGTTCCTATGAAGGAGGAACACTTCATGAGTAAATGTTGAACAATATAGCACCTATAACACAAACACTTTATTAGGTACACCTGTACAATTTATAGAAATATAATTCAACAGCTCTGTCATAAATTCTAGCTGCTCTGTCCTTTGTGACATTGTTGAAAATGTGTAAATTCGATCGGGCTGTGTTTCTAATATTCTGCCCCTCTAATGTATGTAAACAGGGAGGACAAACACCTCTACGATGGTGTCAACAAAAACTGAACATTATAGGCATCATGAATGTGTCCTTTATGGCAGAGCAGCTGTACTAAATTGCATAAGATAGGTGTACAGGTGTATCTAATAAAATTATAAATGCAGAACTTTTAAGACTTGCGGTGCAGTGTGTGGAGAAATGTTGCAGCACTAAGTACATTGCTACTAGCTCATAATAACTTTGTCAGTGTAGTAAGCTATAAAACAGGCAAGAGAGTGCTTTATAGCTATATAAAATGTATACAGATACACAGTACCTTTATGGCAGAATTTGTATGCTGCGTGAAAACTGTGATCTTGCCCCATGTAACTGTAAGATTTATTAAATAGGTAGATATGTGCCTTTCCCCTCCATACATCCCTAGATTCACTTCATACTGAGTGTACATACTTGTAGTAACAGATGTCTGTTCCTGTTCTCACCCAGCAAGGCCTGCCACTGATTGCCTCCTGCACAGAATACATGAGCACCTGCATGCCTACGTGCGCACACACACACACACACACACAAAGAGAAGAGGCAAGAAGGTTAAGAATGTGTCATGTCTGATGCTCAAGCTAAACCTTTATGACCTGACAACTGACCTCATATAGACTAACAGGTAGGTCAAAAATAAAACATATACAGATCTCCTGAAGGTCAGATGGAGAACTGCCGAAACAAGCACTGTGTGTTTCAGTTTGATTTGATCCAGATGTTGTTGTGCGCCTCACCATAGTTGAACTGGCTGTTTGACTTCTCACAGTTGATGATGTTGAAGCGGTAGGTAGTTCCAACACGCATGCCGCTCACCTCAAAGTAGAACCACTGGTGGTAGTGATTACTGTTGATGTCTGCATTCAGCACAAGGTCATACTCATATCTGGAGAAACATGACAACATGAACTGTAAATGTGGATCAAAACATCAACAACCAAAGACAATACTGATGCAACACATCTTTCTGTTAGATTGATATGAGAAGTAGGTGAAATATAGTAAAGTTGACCACAGTTTTAAATGTTATTCATGTGATAGAAAGCAAAAGCTGACAATAAATACTTACTTCCTAACTTGAACTGCCTTCCTGAGGTTGCCAGACTCAAACTGAGAGTTGAACCTAAGGGATTCACCACTGTCTTCAATGACAGGACAACTGAAAAACAACAAAGCACATCAAAAATTAGGAGGAACCAACCATACTCTTACCTACTCTTTACCCTTCTCAATATATGGACGATGAATTGAGCTAATCTGTTCAACATTATTATGGCACTTTAATACGAACATTGAAGAAACAGTGACAAAACTATCTCTATTTAGGGGTGATGTAATGCTTTAGGTTAGCAGACTCAGTAAGAAGAACTCACCTAGGAATGTCCAGGTCATAAACTACTTTATCCAGGATATCATTAGGATGAATCAACCTCTCAATGTCTTGGAATATCTTCGACCTGCAGGGTTAGACCCACAACAAACTCAACACAATGAATGGACAAACATATTTTCCATTAAAATATTGTTTATTAATGAGCATGAATGAGATAAGCTATAATAAATGCCTTTTCCCGCTACCATACAAAGCAGAGTTAAAATGTAAACTGTAGCTCGCGGCCTGTGCCAAGGGCCAATTTGGACTGCCAGGCAGAACCTTATGGTAGTATCATCATAACTTTACTATTAAAACATGACTATTACTGAGGCTCCAGATGGTCTGTCTGGATATTCTCTGTTTATCCTGTTGAGTTTGGATGACAAATGATTTCTGCAAACCACAACTTTCATAAAAATGTCTCACCTCTGGACGCCATACACTCTCTCCAGAAGGGGTTCCCTAAATGTTGGGGCTACATGGCCAAAGTAGTCTGGGTAAGCCACTTCAGCATACTGGGGTACAGAGTGTGTTCCCTTCACCATCTCCACGTAAAGGTCTGGGTCATGCAGCGGGAGGAGCTGAGCCGTGTCTGGCACCTCCAGAACTGCTCCTTCCCCTCCCTCATCCTCCGCACCCTCTGAGCCACAATCTGAACCCCAGTTACTGCCTCCTCCTCCTCCCACACGACGAGCAGAGATACCCCCCAAGAGCAGAGGAGACTGTATGTGTCTCGTGGCATTGACTGGGGATCCTTCTTGTTTGAGCCCCTCTGCGCTCCCGTCCCCTTCAAGAGAGACACCCTCCAACACATGCGATAGTTCCTGTTCTATCACATGCCCTTGAGGAGGAGGCTTGGTGAGGGAGGACAATGTCGAACATGTGTCGGTGGAAGGAATGTGGGTCTCCTCTTTTCTGTCTTGGTCCTTGGTGTGGTGGATGGTGTCCAGGTCTAGAGGAGTTAGAGACGCAGGAGAAGTGGGGGTGGGAGCAGAAGGAGACGGCAGGGTGTGTTTTCCTTTGGTAGCATTGCAGTCCTCCTGAGAGCTCGGTACGGGGACGTGCTTTGGGGACAGGGCTTGAGCTGTGGGCACTATGATTGGTCGAGCGGATTGATTTGAGGCCGATGAAGAAGAGAAGGTCGATGATGAAAATGTGGTAGAGGCACTCTTTGAGCATTCAAAGTTATAACCCTGTTGAAAAAAGATATATTGATCAGAAGATGTAAGAAGAAAATGTAATGTAATATCTTAGATTAACACTGACAAAAGTCATGTTTTTGACTTAGCGCTTCATCAGGCTCACAAAAATGTGAACTTATAAACACATTTAAAAGGTGTGTGTAATAAGTTTGACCTCAGACATTCAATATAAGTGCAAACATTAATCATTAAAAGCAATATACATAAAAACCGAGATAAAAGAAATGTCTCATACTTATTATTTTAATAGTCCATGTTAAAATGATACCTACATAACTCAAGTCTTATACTGCCACATTTATAGTTAAAATGGATGTCTGATAATATTTTTTCACAATGAAATCAACGTGTGTACAAAATACTGACCTGGAAATCTTCAGAAAGCTCCAGGAAGAACCTGTCATACACCCTCAACTCCTCAAAAGGACGTCCGAGGTTCCTTTTGGGATGCAGCTTGTTTATGTCCGTCTCTATGTCGTCATTCTGATTAAAAAGACACAAAAAGGGAACAAATGGATACATCTAAATGTTAAACCGCTGTGTCTTAGCTGGCTGTATGTGGGCTCAAATCCACTGCAACCTAAAGATTATGAGCTGGCAAAAGCAAGAGAGAAAAAGAACCACAGCTAATGAGAAAACATCAGAAGTGGGAGTCTTGTACAAAGACACCAAAACCTACTTATTCTGTGAGGCTATTTAATTTTAGGGGCTTTTTAGTGCTTGGAAATTTTCATCGCACATGATAGGTGAGCGTTTGGCACTATCTTGTAAGTTATGACTGCCCTCTGCTGGAAATTTAGAGGACTGCAACTGGATTGCATTAACGTCAGGGCCACATAAAACTACAAATAGATGTATGTTAATAAAATAATGTAATTGTGATATTAAATGTTTCATTATTCAAAAACTGCGTTTTTTGACCAAACAACCTATTTATGAATTAACAACCTTTAGCCAATTAGAGCTAATTATTTTATACATCAAGACCTTTAGTGAATTTCAATTGGGATGTAGAAAAAGTTGTCGGGCTCTATAGCTCCATCTACAGAGAAAATATACTCAACATTTTGAACAGTGAGTGTAACTCATTAATGTTGTCATGTGAAATATGGCGTGTGCCTGTGAGTGCGGAGTGTTACCGTGCAGCACTGATCCTTCTCATCGTCTTCGTTCTCGGAATCATTCTCTGTCTCTGCGTCTGTCTCCTCGTTATCGTCGCTTTCGTCCGCCACATCATCCACTGGGTGCAAACACAGAAGTTATTAGGGGACTGTCCTTATGACAGAAATACCTTATATTTTGCCTTTTCTTCGCCCAAGGGAGTTTATCAATCCTCAAAGAGTGTGTGCGTAAGGCTGGCACATAACCAGACTGCTACAACTCAACTTATTTCGGTCACTGAGTCTCGTTACAATGACAGGAAGAGAGAAAATGTTAACAAAAAGATGTGAGCAGCCATGATCCAGAAATGAGTGGAGATTCAGAAGAGAGAAGAAATTTTGAGTACATTTCTTCAAATATATTGAGGCGATGGTCTCACTGACAACTCCATGGAATAGCAGTAGCTTGTTATGTTACACTGTTCTTGTTCTCTCATGTTTTTGGGTATATAGATGAGTCAACATGACTTGGAGGCAATTATCAGGTTGCTGTTGCCAATTAGCGTTGACAAAATTGTGGCGTACATCACCGTTTTTATGAAGTTCTTGTTCCATTTTTGCACTTTGCAAAACATGAAAGGAGGAAATTAACAAGCAGATTCACCTAAGCGTGATGCTACATGAAAAATAAGATTTCTTTTATATCAGTTTAAGGGAAGAGCAGAGAGGCTCGAGTACGACAGCCTGTGGACACATGGAAGCAAATTAGTTGAGTACAGTGCAAGTACATAAGTCTACTAGTGAGCAAGCAATGTGAACTAAGCATCTTTATTACACTTTTATTACTAACACATGTCATGTGTTAGTATGATGTGAGGTGAATGAGAAAGCATTCTGAGGATGGAGTTGCGTCTTACGTACGTCTTACCCTTCTTTAAGGGCTTGTTGCAGAGCAGATGAATTTTTCTTCCTGTAAGGCACATTGTGTGCAGCAGTGTCAAGAGTGTTGCCAGTAACCATTTAGTCGTTCCAGGGATACAATCATTGAAAACTATAAGAGTGTGTTTGTGTCGTATAAAGGATTGAATCTGTGTCTGTCTGTACTGCATAATCCTCAATGAAAGGCGTGTGCATACACTGTGGCAAACTAGGGCACACTCTGATGTTAGCGTGTGGGTGTGTGTTACTGTGTGTCCTGTGTTCTTACCCCCAGGTGGCTGGTTGTACAGCTGTGCCACAGGCCCTGCAGCAGGTACATTTGGCAGCTGGTAGTGGAAGGCTGATTTGATGGTGGGCAGAGGCATGCGGTTCTTAGGGAAACATTTTCTCATGATGAGACTCGATGTGTTGATCAGTGGATCCAGAGTCCGCACTGGGAGACACTCCTGGAAATAGAATGAACAGAAAGTCGAGAGTAGTTGAGACTGAGTGTGTGTACAGTACATGTGTGTTGCATGCTTAAATTGTTTGCCATGTGTATGTCACGTTCTCACTCACAGTGGATGTGTTGTAGAGGATCCTCATGCCATCAGCTTCTATGAATGCTTTCCTGCCGAGCTTGATGTTGGTGATGTTCCGGAGGCAGACCAGCAACCCTTTGCGAATCAGCATGTGGCGATGCCGTGTGTCATTGCGATGCCAGTCCAGGTACAGGGCTAGCAAGACGGTCACATGCCCACCATCCACTGCACGGCGAGCGTTCGTTTCTGCAAAGAGGAAAGAGAGGAGTTAAAGCACTGATAATTTGTACTTTATGACATGAGACAAACATGAGGGAAGTAAAAACGGAAAAGCAAAGTATAAAGAAGAGAAAGCTGGAAGTCGGGTTACTTGAAACCCAAGTTGAATGATCATTTACCAAAGAAACATACCCAAACAATCAAAGACAGGTAACGGGTAAATGATGCTGATGATGAAGGCGAGAGAGGCAGAAGGGAGCAATACTGCACGGCCACAAACATTAACTCAGGACCACTCCACTATTGAAGAGTCAAACGTCAATGCTACACAATAAATTACTCACTGGATTTGAGCAGTGCTCCCAGTGCGTCCAGAGCTACCCTGTTGATTCAGAAACAAGGCACATGGGTTACATGGTCCGCAAAACAAACGTCAAAGATAGATGTTAATATCCAGGAGATGTATCCTGTGGACGGTGCTACAGTAGCTTGTCAAAACACTACATTCAAGCAGATTCAAAGCTCATTAGAAAAGTCCAGTGTGTAGGATTTAGTGCCATCTAGTGATGAGATTGCAACCAACTTAATACCCCTCCCCTCACCCGTCTTTCCGAGCGTAAAGGAGAACCTACGTTGTCTGCCACTTCAACGTAAACATGTGAAAGGCACTCTCTAAAATCGGTGTTTGGTTTGTCCTTTATGTGCTACTGTAGAAACATGGCAGTACAACAAGGCAGACTCTGTGAAAGAGAACATTCAACTGCTTACTTGAGCAGGCTTGTGTTCTTCTTGCTGAATGGTCCGATGATCTTGAACATCAGCTCCACCACTCCGTTCTTGCCCAAAGAAATGGCATTCACCGCTTTACAAAAACAGACAAGTGAATGAGGACATATCATGCAAAAGTAACGGCAACGTTTTGAGAAGTGTGTTACAAAGTTTTAAATGACTTACAGTTGGTAGAGTACACCCTGAGAACCTGCAGGCAGGGCAGAAGCAGCTTGCTGTTCTGTAGGTTCTGTTTCATTAAGTTGACGGTGACATTCAGAGCGCCACTCAAACGCGCCTTCACTCCAAACTTTCTGTCTGAACACATAGAGGTCGTAAAGTCAGTGATTATGGTGTGATTCACATGCCAATGGTTTGACGCCATTTCATCGCGCTATATGAGGCAGTAATGAAGAAAGAAATGTAGCAATGTGCCAACAAAGGCAGTGAAAGGATGTAAACAATGCACTATTAGCTCTGAAAATGTTTTATAAGGATGGACATTCACTCAACACACAATGTGTTTTATAACAAGTATGGAACTTTTATTTGTTTAACAGGGTCCATGTAACAGTACAAACCAGACTTAAACTCAGAGAGCTCAGAGACATAAGCAAACTAACTAAAATTCAAATGTACCTTGATGTACATACTTGTGTAACGTGTGTGTTTGTTTTTTTGTAACTACCTTTTGGGCCAACCTTGGCCAGCAGTGAGTGAAGCTGCAGCATGAGTTCCTCACTGGGAGGCTGCTCTTTACTGGCAGTGATCAGAATCTGGAATAATATCCCGGTTCCACCTTTAGACACAAAGACTCCCACCCTGCGTCCTCTGCCTAAGACAGGAAACAACCAGTTAAACAAGCATTAGGTCAAATAAAATTCTTGATGTGATGAGAGCAATGAGGCTACAAGAAATAATTGCCGTCAGGTGTCCATGAATATGCAGCTGGGAAACACAAACCTTAAAACATTGGAACATTATTAATGAGTGTACAGTTAACTACCACTTTACGATAAGGATTATTTATGCTTTAAGAATATGTTAAATATTTTAATACTTATTGACTCACAGTCATGAAAAAGTACACGTTTTGGCTGTACCACCAAGTTTCAGAAATGATCATCAGCTCTCGAAAATCAGTTACAATTTTAAAAAAACAGAGAACACTGAACTCACCGACAGTCAGCAGCTCACTGAGAATGTACAAAATGTTCAGAGTGGTCTGGACATCGCTGGAGTTCTGTTGAAGACACACACAAGCACACAGCAAACTTGTTAAACAGCACGCAGATATATGCAGTATAGGGAATTCCAGAAATGTGTGCAATTGCCTCTTCTTTCTCTCTAAGAGACACACATTACTTCACTTGATGTTCTCTGTCCTTAATTTGTATTTTAATATCAAGTCAAACAGTAAGTCAATGTGACACCTGCAGCAGGCTTTCCCACAACTCTTACGTGCTGATGCATTTCTTATGTCTTTAAAACAGTGAGCTTATTCTGACACAGTTCACGTCACGTCTATTGTGTACACCTTCTTAAAGAAACATTTTTGCTAATGCATTTATTTACTTTCTTGCAGAGTTAGATGACAAGACTGAAACCCCTCTCATGACTGTACGATAACTATGAAGCAACGAACAGCTGGTTAGCTTAGCTTATTTATAGGAAACCCCTCAATCAATTTGTGCGGACATAAGTAAAATATACAGAGTAAGCTTAGTGTTAAAGCTGAAAGTTAGAGACTGCAGTGTCCAGTTGTGCTGATGAATGAGCTGACCTCCAGTGAAGACAGGATGACCTCCATGCCACTGGAGCCTTTGGACATCACCTCTTTTCCGCTCTTCTCTGCAACACACAACAGATTAAAGATGATCGGACATGTGACGACAAACTGTACCGCATTTGTGCAAAAGAACAGCGTGGACTTCTCACACAAGTCGAGTGACGGCTGCTATTCCAAGTACAGCAGGTTGTCCTGTATATGCTGGGTCGTCAAAGACAAGTCACAAAGTCATAGAGGATTATCTTGGAACGTGTGAAAATAACAGTCCAGCGTTATTTATAGTTAGAAATATTCCCCTGCATTGTATAATAAATAGATACTTAATCTTGAAACCTCAGTTTACATTGCGCCAAATATTAGCTTCTGTGCATGTGAGCCTTACCTCTAAGAAACTGTCCTACTCAGCATGACAAGAAATAGGTTAAGTGGTTTTACTTTTTTTTCCCCTATCTCTTTTTCTCCACCTCCTCACCTCTTTAAACTCTTATGCTTTCCCTGTAATTTAGGAGCTGACAGATTCCCGGACGCTTTGATGAGGACTCAGTGAGCTGTGCTGTCCTCTCTCCAAACACAAACACAGGACTGAGACTAGGTAACAGATACTGATACCTTTAACCTTTTAAAAATGAATTTTTGAAACCAACAATAAAGTTCACAGAGAATCATAGATCAACACGCTTCTCTAAATCAATAAGTACAAACGATATTATTATGTTTAAATATTCACTTTCACATTAACAGATTGTGTCAGAAACATGCTCACTTCCTATCACAAATTTCCCAATTGGAGAGTTATATGACTTACACACATGAAGGGTCCATGCATCTGGCATTACATGCTGTCACGGACTGCCACTGATTAGGAACACATCAGAACAGCAGGTGAATGTGGAAATGAAAGGTGTCAAACATGCAGCTTTCATCATCTCTCACCAAAATGTATCAGAAAGTTAAACTGATATGTGTACACACACTTTCCACAAGCTAACTTTCCACACGTGCACAGCTGTGTGGATATCTGAGCATGTGAGAACACACACAGACACACACAGACACACACAGACACACACAGACACACACAGACACACACAGACACACACAGACACACACCCTCCAGTGCCTTGGATAGCAGTGACCTCTTAAACATTTCTGTCATGCCAGACTTTTTAAAGCTCTTCAAAACAAAATGGCATTTCAACACTAATCCTCAAAAACAAAACCACGAGTAACTATACACCACAGTAACTATACATGCCAGGATGGACTTTACTGTACTCGTCTCATGTTCAGAGTCTTAGGAGGCATCAAGAGATACCAAGAAAAAGAACAAGGGTGAAAAAAAAATATGGTAATTAGCAATAATTATCTCCTGCAGCTACAACGAGCCGACTGCACAAAACACTCCTCCCTCCAATAATGATTTGCTGCAATGGTTTTCCATTTACTACGTTTTGCAATTGCAAAAATATATTTTTTTAAATGTTTTGCTTGCAGAAATGTGTGCTCTATTAAATGAATGATAGAGATTAAATAAATGACTTGCAGATGTTGCCATTTAATTTAACACTCATCATTTATGTCTTTTGTAGTGATTGTAGATCTTCACAGATTACTGAGATGACAACTGATTAAAGAATATTTCAGTTAAATGTTCTACATGTTAAACAATTTTACATATACACTGTAGACCAATTATGGTTGACATTCCTGAGAGCTGCTTCTTCTCTATTACTCTGTGTCGCTTACCACAGTATTGTAAATCACAGCTCACTTGGCTCGATAAACTTTGCGTCTGTGACAGGCGGCGTTCGAAACTGATGATGTCCTGTTCAAAATATGACCTTGCATTTGAGAAATGGGACAGTTTAAAGTAGAATCCAGGATAGTTGTGGGATATTGAGGAAAAATTTGGATTGGAATTTGTTAATTTGGAGCCATGGTGAAAGGCAAATATCGGCTGAAAATATCAACTGAACGGTATATCGGTCGGGCTCTAGTTGTTAGTCAGCTACGGCACACGAACTATGAAAGTCCTAGAAGTCAGATTGGTTGTTCTAATCCCAGTTCCCATACTCACCTGAGAAAAGTGAAATATTTGTGTCTCTTGATTTGCATCATAAATAATAAGGTTAAAAATGGTTAACTTCAGGTATACCTTGAAATATTTTCCTAGTATATTTTTAGTATTCTGGACCCTACCTGGTGGATCTGGGGAGACCACAGATTGATAGTAACTCCTGCTGTAGCGGTACTCCATTTCATAACAATGGACTCAAATTTTTGGGTGAAAAGATTTCCAAAATCCCAGGTTTCCAGAGCAGGTCTGCCGCAAGTCTAAACACTAGTCTGATAGTCTATATGAAGCATAAAGTCACTTTCTTTGTTCCTAGGCTAGAAGTAAATTGCTCAACTGTTCAGTCCTCCATCTGTGTACCAACACACCGAGCTGGGCAGGACACTATAAACCCAGCAATCAGCACCTCCCCTTGCATACTACCAGAAACTAAATCACCAATTGCTCCTATAGAAAACTGGCAACTGTATAGGATACCCCTCTCCTCACGCGTCCTCTCTTCTTTCTCTTGCCCCTCCTTTTGAACAACTCAGCACTGTGCGCAAAAGGAGATCTACTCTAAAAATTCAGACAGTTTCTGCCAGGAAATGAGAGAAAAAAATAGAACCGCTGCCACTAAGACTGAATTCATCTCCATTAAACCAAACCAAAGGTCTAATAAGGTCTTATGTCTTCATTTTAATGTCTTTTTTTATTTATCTTTTCGATAGATGTGTGAGTTTTTGGCCACTCCATTTGCAACTCCAGTCAACTCCCCATCATCCTCTTTCTTTTTCTTGGTATCCCTTGTCTGCCTTCTAAGCTCCTGAGACTCTGAACATGAGCACAGCAAAGTCCATCCTTGGGTGTATAGTTACTGTTAACAGGGTCACAGACCCCCTTCTTACCCCTAACCAACGTCACACTCATACGCATTTCGAGTCGAGGCTGCGGACGTGGTGTGACAGACAGCCAAGCAGCAGATGAGAGGAACAGCTGATATATGACGATTGACAGGGTCAGACAGAAGCTTTTCCACTGAGCCCATCAGTCATAATGGATTAACTACGAGTTTCCTTTGAAGTCGAAGTAAGCAACAAATTATGACTTTCTAGGGGGAAAATAAAAAAATCAAGAAAAGTGAGAAGGGGGAAGATCAGAGAAAATAGCAGGCAATAATTCAGCAGGAAAAAAAAAATCCACATTACTGAAAACTGCTAGCTCCAGGCCCAAATTAATATAAGAGCTACAAACAAATATGGAGTTTAGCCTCTTCATGGGGAAACACTTCAGATGTCCAGTAATGTAGCTGCTGTAGTTACCCAGAACTATTTTTATTATCGATGTATCCAACAATATTTCAATTGACTGATTATTAGTCAATAAAAAGCACCAGTGTGTAAAATTTAGTATGCAAATAGCATGTAAAAATAAAGGATGTGTTCGCATGTTTGAGATGTTACAAGCAGAGAGTGTTTACTTGATAGACACACAAGTATCAAAACTGCTGTACTTTCTGGCCGTTTAACAAATCCATTAATGAACTAATTGTTAAAGCAACGGAGCAGTGATGCTTGCATCAGAGGTTCCCATTCATCCAGCTCATCAGAGTAGCAGAGGTGCAACCTGCTAGCAGAGACACACTCATGTTTCAGTCTGCTCGACACAGCGGAGCGGCACAATGCCTTCTTCTTCTGCTGTCAGACCTTCTCCTCTGCTCTCCTTTCAAAAGGAGTAATCAGAGAACCAGATCAGGAGACACTGTATCAATCCATCCACACTTTGACTACCGGTGCACTAACCCATCTCTATTTACACAGACGGCATTGCACACATTTTTAATTAAGTAAAAAGGTCCAGTGTGTAAAGGGGGGGGGGGGACTTTTTTGGCAGCGTATGACATAATATAACATAATATAGTAATTAGAACAGCAAAACCAAGCACTGACTTTAAATAGGGCCTTTCATGTTTTTACAAGTACTACGTGCTTGGAAGGGGAGGTTGAGGTGAGTGGTATTCAGTTGATTGCAATTTGCAACCTCTCTTCTAAATGCCACTAAATCGTACACACTGGGTGTTTAATCAACTCGTCCTGACGAGCTGAAGCTTTGCATCGGGACATTTTAATTATATGATTTTACACATCAGTGAGTTTACAAGTGTTGGAATGGTAATGCTACAACATTATGTGAATAAAGTTTGGCCTTTTGCATCAGTGTTGGTTGGGAATGAAAGAAATCTGGGAGTGAGCTCACCAGACCTCTGCAGCTCCTCATCTTTGTTTGAGGCTAGTGGCTTGAGGCTAAACTAGCTGCTATTTGCATGACACACCCAAATATCTGACTTAAGGGGTCAAGTTGCATTGTGTATGAAGCAGGCAGCACTGCCAGGTTTTGACAATAAAAAAGAAATAGAAATAAAAAGGACATTATCTCTGTTACTGCTGCATTTTTGATGCTTTTTTTAAAACTGAATTGAGTACAACAGCACCATAGTAGGGCAATATTAATATTGCTTATGTACTCTCTTTTAAACAAGCATACACATGCATACCATCTGCCTATCGGTGTCGGCCCTTAATGCCAGATGGGTTAGCCAATATTAACCTGAAACCATCATTAATCTGATCAGACACTGTTGGGGCTGTGGAGTTCTATGGTGTGGGTTATATTACATTATATTTTTATACAAGATGTGTTGATAGATGTGTGTGTGTGTGTGTGTGTGTGTGTGTGTGTGTGGAGCTGAGATGTAAGAATGTCTAAGCTTCTATTTTATTGTATATTGCATATGATAAACACAACAACTTGAGATTTATTGTTTTGTCAACTGCAGTTACAAGACACACGTTTCGCGCTTTATGATAACATATTACAATGCATGAATGTGTGTGTGTGTGTGTGTGTGTGTGTGTGTGTGTGTGTGTGTGTGTGTGCGTGCTTGCTCTCACCCTGTGTCTGAATGAGATGAAGTATCTTTGCCGTGACCTGTCTTGCAGTTTCTACATCCCTCATCATGGCCTCTCCATTCATCCTCTCCAGTTGGCCCAGGAGCATCAGTACCCTGGAGTTACTGGGAACGCTGGAAACACAAACAAACACACAAATTCTTACATTTTGGAAGACTGTATATAAAAAGGAGAACTTGTTGCATTTACAAACACAAATGAGGATATCTGTCGTGATTTCCTGCTCCATGTCTAAGATTATAAGAGAAGGATGGATGAGTACTGGGTAGGTAGCATTGGTCGACACTGGAGAACAAACATTAAGCAGCCCATCTTAAGCACAAATGGCCTTATAAGCTCACAATGAGTCTTGGCCAAAAAACAGAGTAATAACCAACAAAAATAGCATTTTTGTAATATAGTGCAGAATAAAAAAATAACTGGCATGTAAAATACTGAGACGGTCTCCTAGTCCTTCACTATTTCTGGGATGGTGACCCATCCCCCATTTATAACCTTAACCAACTCAACTGGCACTCAACTGGAAACACAAGGTTAGAGGTCAGTTGTTGGTGCAGCAACAGCAAACATTGGAAAGAGAATCAAAACACTGTCAGTGTACCCAGTACTCTCATATGTCCTTATAAAGACAGAGAGAGAGAAAGAGAGAGAGAGAGAGAGAGAGAGAGAGAGAGAGAGACAGACAGACAGACAGACAGACAGACAGACGCAGAGAAAGAGAAAAAAATGGAAAAATGGCAAGAATTATGAGAAAATAGCAATGCAATTAAAGACAAAGGAAAATAATGCAGGAGAGGTAAAGTATAAATAAACACACTGCATGAGTCAGAAAGATTAACACAGATTAACTAGAAAGGAACGACTTCTAAATATGCAAACCTGATAAGGACAAATAAACCAGTGGTTTATTCCAAGCCTGTTTCCAATGATGAGTGTTGTTATTTTTAGTCATCATGACAAATACATGTGGAGGTTTTAACGCCAGGTCGACTAATTATCTGCTGTGTTGCACAAACACGCTCTCTTTCACACATTGATAGTGGGACAAGATGACAAACTGCAGAGACAAACACTGGTGGCTCATAGTGTACCATCAGGGAGAGTAAAGATAAGCAGTGAGAGAGAATTTGTGAACAGATGGTTTTGAGACAGCAGCTTTCACACCGAAACACATGCACACATATCACAGCATCGGATGTGCAAATGAAAGTGCATATGTTTGTCTTCAAATAGAAAAGCAACTCACCCTTTCTCTGTGGCCATCTTGGGTTTGTTCATTTTTACCACATCAACATTTCATACCGTCTGCAAGAGAAAAAGAACAAAACTAACATAAAAAAACAACAACAACAAAAAAAAAAAAAACGCTGAGCATAAACATACTGTGCAACTTTAGAAATGAGCATAATCAACCTTTGCCCTGTGTGCCCAAACAGACCCCAATAAACTCCCTGTGTTGTAATCGCAATGGTCTAGCCAGCCCTGCAGGTACTGTATGCCCAAACCAGATGATGATATATCTAAAATGCCCATGGTTGTGAATGTGTGTACCTGCCCAGCAGTGAATGCTGCAGAGCAGACAGATGGCTCATATTGTCTGTCCCAGAATAAAACTACTATCAGATACACAGACTCTTCAGACAGATTTTAGACAGAACAACAAGGGGCTGCCCTACATGCTGCAGATCTCAAATGTCTTGAGACGAAAGCCCTCAGACAAGGTAATCTGAACACATGGTATGAAAAAAAAACAACATTCCTAGTGTTAAGCTGCATTACATGAAATGAGAATGGGCTAAACAGCATCATTCAGCAAAAAAAGAAAGAAGAAAGAATAGGTCAGAGTGAATACAAGAGCATTTATGTGAGATAAGATTAGTCACATATAATGCTAAAATTTAAAAGCTACCTGTCAACATCTCTAGTGCCAGATACAGATAAGGTTTGCATGCTGAAAAAAATGACATTAATAAGCCAGAAACAGCAATACACGATAAGAAATTAAATAAAATGTCCGTATTATGCAGCGTGAACCAGATGAACACACAGGAGTCTTAAGGTCACGTCTATGGGCTTTGGAGGAGCACAGATGTAGCTACTTGTCAGACCATAAAGGGTCTTCTATGTTAGAGATAAGCTGAAGCTCACCAGAGTCATTGTACAACTGTCATGTTGTTGTTGTGGACACGGGACAGATGGTGTCCTGGTCACAATAACCCCACAATAAAGCTGTATCCAAAAATCCATTTAGAAAACATGATAAGCTACTGGAATAACTCCAGCCTGTCTGTCCTGCAGAGAAATTTAGTTTAGTCACTGTCATTATGCTATTGTTAGCAAGATAAACCTCTAGGCGAGGCTATTTTACAGGGTGTTAAGTCAGATAACCTAGCTGAGGCTGGTGTCCGCTGCACCTGCTGGACTAGTCACTCATTAACGACCGCCTGTCTGCGACAGCAGGCTAGCTAACGGAGGTATGCTAACAATAATGCTAAATAAAGAGCACACAGGCGGCGTTAGCTGAAGCAACAGCCCTGTATTATACTAACGAGAAGGAGGATTGTACGAACCTGTACGGAGAGGAATTGTTATCCCATTCAGGGAGGACCAATTCCAATGTACGGGGGGGCTGCTATACTGTGTGTCGTTGCCTGAAACGCCCTTATGATGTTGTGATGAGACCAGCCCAATGAACTGTCAGGGGGGCTGTCAGTAAACAACGCGAGAGAACGTTTCTGTGCGAAGAGTATACACTAGCTTGTAGTTTTGGACGGAAATCTCCCCAAAGAGCCAACTGCATCATAAGTTACACCTAACTATAACATTTATAAACATTCATACCTACACTGGGCATAATAAAAGCTACAAACGGCTGTTTGGTTATTCGAGCGAGGGTTACACATTAAAAACTACATTTCCCAGGTTGACAGTTAGTCTATGACGTCAAATTCAAGCGCCAATCACTACAGTCTTTGAAGGGATCCTTATTAGCTACATGTTTAAGGCAAAATACTGAGGTACGTGTGAATTTACAACCAAAATATGGCTTTCTGATAACAGTATTCGTGTTTTATATACATGATCAAGCTCAGGAACATGTTAAAATGACGATATTCAGGCTTTGTTCGCAGGAAACATCCACTGTGGGCAACGTTAGCCTGTTAGCACACGGCATTAAAAGCTACTTTGACGTGTTAGCTAACTAACCTCATGTATTTTAGTTTAACCTGAGCTGCTCTCAGTGTTTTTGTAAACCCTATACCTTTTAGGGTGACTATAAAACAAGCTACAATACTGTTACTCCCGTGTATTTACCCTACATGTAACTGTCAGCTCGGTTAGCTTTCTCTTTCTGGAGTTATGTTTTTGAAATTGTGTCGTTCATTAAGAAAAAAAAGGACAGCTACGTATCTTCCTGTTTTTAACAGCTGTCGTAACTAACTAACTGTCGTTAAACATCTCACAAAGTCAGACTGGAGGAAATGCAGCAATATCTTAAATAACCTGTAATTATCTTAGCTGTATATGATCAGTTCAAATCAATTTAAGTATGTTTATATGAGGCACAAGTCCCTGGCTGCATCCCTATCATGTCTCTATCTAAATTTATCGATGGATATGATAGTTGTGCTATAAATATTATTATGTTAATAAAACCTTAATAATCAGAATCAGAATCGCTTTATTGGCCAGGTGTGTGCCCTCAATTGTACATACAGGTATAGACATAAGTACAGTTTAAAAGACAAGGAACATGACAGGTAGGCGCAAACATAACATAAAACATAAACATAAAAAATAACTATATACATATTTAAAAGGTGTATATACGTATTTGCATAAATATAGATATATATGGACATGAGTATCTATCTAATGCAGTCCTGCACAAGCCTTCACAGTACCGACATGCTCCTGGTTTAAAAGGCTGAGAGGTTCTCACTTTTCTCTGTGTAAGATATGATGCATTGCCTGTTTCATATATGTCTACATGCCGTGGAAAGTAATAGAAGAGTTTAATGCTTGGAAGCAGAGAGCTATATTTATGACTGAGCTTTGAAACATTATACCCGACCATATGGGATGATTGAAATATCCACAGCTTCTCAGTGTACATACAGAGACATAGCCTACAGCTTGATCAGCCAGCATAGTGTTTGCCAACTAACCTCAGGAATGTCTGGTCGAGAAGGTGCAAGAATGTAGTAAATGATTGTGTGAGTGTAAGTGCATATTTTTCAGTTCCTGAGTAATTATTAAATATGTGAAGACAGCTAGGTGCTTAACACTCGCAACGCCATGAGACCAGAGGCTCTTCGGTACGTCAGCCAGTCATATAATGCTTTTACCTGAGTTGTTCCAGGTTAAGTTGACGGGTTGTTAAACAAATGTTGATATTTTGTAATATTCTGAACGCTTTCACATTGTTCTCTTTGTGTTTCTCTCTAATAGTCACCATGGTGATGAAGTCGGCTGTTGAGGATGATGATGCTGGCTGGGGGCTGGGCATCCCAGAAAAGATGAAGAACAATGCTAACTGGGTTGATATTACACATGAATTCAAAGGCGCATGCAAAGGTAGGGACTCTGCCAGTGAGTGTATGAGAGAGTCATCTGTATGCAGTTATAAAAGGAACTGACGTATTTCCCCGTTTCTCTTTCCTGGTCCTCATCCTTAATTTATGCAGAGTTGAACCTTGGAGAGTTGCTTCATGACAAACTGTGAGTAGGACAAAATACTTTGTGCAGACTCATACTTCGCTCAAACTTTTATTTGGGAGTTTTCATGCCGCAAAAGTCTAAATATAGTTTCAGAGACTTCATATCATTGATTGCCTTAATTTTCTTTTTGTATGAACTTGTTTGACTTAACCATACAGATCTCTACATCAGCTATTAGATCAGTCCACAAATAGCATCATAGCTATTAGTCAAGATTTGTTTCATGTGTTTATAAACATTGTTCTGTGGTGGCAGGTTTGGCCTGTTTGAGGCCATGTCCGCCATAGAGATGATGGATCCTAAGATGGACGCAGGAATGATTGGAAACCAGGTCAACAGAAAAGTGCTCAACTTTGAGCAAGCCATTAAGGTACAGTACCGCTAACCTCTGTTTCAATATTTACTGCCTAGTTGTAAGTCATTTGTAATTCTTTCTTGTGTTGTGTGTGTTTGTTATTGTAGGAAGGTGCCATCAAGGTGAAAGACCTTAGTCTTCCTGAACTCATCGGGATCATAGACACATGTTTCTGCTGTTTGGTGAGTTTAATTTTTTTGTTACAGTAAACAGTGTGGCTTCTCTGTGTAATATGTAACTAGAGGTCTGCATTTCACTGACCCATGGAGAGCAAATTTTCAAGGAATGTCAAAGAGTGGGTACAGAAGTCAGTTGTTGAAGATCACTGGAATTTCTGAAATGTTGAATTCGGAGAGATGTGTTTGCAGACAGAAAACCCTCTTGGGAAGTCACAGGGAATTTATAGTCACTGAAGTCCTGTTGACTCTTTGATCAGCACCACTGCAGGAAACTCTGTAGTCATGTCTCCATGTTTGTGTGTATCCCTAGATCACATGGTTGGAGGGTCACTCCCTGGCGCAGACTGTGTTTACCTGCTTGTACGTCCATAACCCCGATCTGATTGAGGAGCCAGCCCTCAAAGCCTTTGCCCTGGGTATCCTGAAGGTGTGTGACATCGCCCGAGAGAAGGTCAACAAAGCTGCTGTGTTTGAGGAGGTAAGCAACGTTCTACTTTCTGTCTGTCATTGTGTGTGTGTGTATGCATCTATGAAGCTGTAGTTCAACTGACGGAAGACATTATTCTATGTGCAAATGTGTGTGGAAATATTTTAATTATTGCTTAGGTTTTTACCATTTTTACCACCAGCATTAATAACTCAGAGTCCATATTTATATGTCTGTGTAGGAGGACTTCCAGGCCATGACCTATGGCTTCAAGATGGCCAATAACGTCACAGACCTGCGGGTGACAGGTACAAGTACTGTAGTGTGATAGTTCATTAAGTCTACAGCTTCATGTGTAAACAACAGATGCCATTAAAGATTAATACTGTTTGTTTTAAGGAACAAGGATAGCTGATGTCATCTCTTTGTCTCATTTGTTCTTCCTACCAGGTATGCTGAAAGATGTGGAAGATGAGTTGCAGAGGAAGGTTAAGGTATATGTTCTTGTCCAGTTTAAGCCACGATATTTGATGTATGAATAATTTAATGCTGATACAAATGTTGAGTATTACATTGTTTATTGGCTTTCACAGAGCACACGCAGTCGGCAGGGTGAGCAGCGAAACCCGGAGGTCGAGCTGGAGGTACGTCAGGTCATTCCTGTTTTTGAAATAGCATGTAGACAATCTGAATGCTAAACACTAGCTGTTTCTGACTTATGTGGTTTCAACATAAAATATGTAGGACTACAGGTAGAACTGCCTACTTAAGCATGAACATTTCAGCCACAAATGAAACCTTGAATCTGCTTTCTCAGTCTCTGCCTGGTATAATTTATTTTCCATCTGTCTATCAGAGTGTGGGACTTGTATGACCCTTTGAGACTCTGGAATTTCCAGCTGTTTCAAGGGGAAAAAAAACTCTAACCCAAACATAGGCTTTGTGTGGGAGTTCAAAATAAAACTTTGTAATTTCTTGTACCTTGTGGAGCTTCAAAACCTCTGGTGTATTAATAGCTTTGCCTGTACATGTGAGTCTGTTTAATGTTCTTATACTTTATTTTTCCAGCATCAGCAGTGTTTGGCACTTTTCAATAGAATCAAGTTCACACGCCTCCTACTGACAGCACTGATCACCTTTACCAAGAAAGAGGTAACACGCATACAAACACACAAAATCAGACAATGACTTAGTTAATGACTAGCACGTGGATTTTTAAAAACATTCTCCTGTCGAGTATCTGTATCTTTAAAATTGGTCTTCTTTGTTTGAATGCATGTTTTTGTTTATGGTCATATCTTTTTTTTTTATATCAGACTAGTTCGGTGGGTGAGGCCCAGAAGCTTGTGGCTCAGGCAGCTGACCTCCTATCAGCCATTCATTCCAGTATTCAGCACGGCATCCAGTCACAGAATGACACCACTAAAGGAGGTAACCGCTCACACACCATTTACCTGTAGTTTTCTTGCTCATCCAGCCACCCAGTTAAGTAATCGCCCTGGAAACCTAGACAGTTATAAAACAGTGCACATTAAATGTACTTCCTCTACCTCGTTATATTTCCACACACAGAGCAAAAAAAAAAAAAAAGTCTCGCTCCGCTCTACTATTTTTAGCTGAGACAGCCTCTTGGGGAAGATTACTTAATATGACCTTTTTTTTCCATGCATGCTGCAGACCACCCCATCATGATGGGCTTCGAGCCGCTGGTAAACCAGAGACTGCTGCCACCTACCTTTCCTCGCTACGCCAAGATCATTAAGAGGGAGGACATGGTGGCCTACTTTGGCAAACTCATAGAACGCATCAAGACAGTCTGTGACGTGATCAACACCACCAACCTGCATGGCATACTGGTAAACACATGTCTGGATCTTTACTTTACATTCTGAACCAGTGACCTTTTTAAATAAGCAGCTTTTCCTATTTCATTATGTTCTTCCCCATCACCCTGGTGAAAAAATGCTAATACACGACAGGCCTGAGAATGGTTTATAATATAGAATTTATAGACTGATTTTTAAGTAGTTAATCAGCCCATACATGTGCATGCTTTCTAGTATATGATCAAAGAAAGAGGCACATGAATTTTTTGTTTGTGGTTTCACCAGGACTTCTTCTGTGAGTTCAGCGAGCAGTCTCCCTGTGTGCTCTCCAGATCTCTCCTTCAAGTGAGTTCATAATGCCTTGAAATTTGCTTACAGTTTTTAGTAGTTTAATACATGTAACAATTAATAAAACCTCTAGAAGTTAACATATAATCTCATCCTTAAAAATATATCAGTTTAAAACACAGTGTATTGGAGTTAAACTCATTGTCTTCCTAAATCTAGACAACGTTTCTGATTGATAATAAGAAAGTATTTGGGACCCACCTGATGCAGGATATGATTAAAGATGCTCTGAGATACTTCGTCAGCCCGCCTGTCCTCTCATATAAGTAAGTCTGTCTTGATGTCATTCAAGTTTTGGATTATTTAGTTATTTTATGGTTGATTTGGATCTTTGTATTTTGTCTCAAGATGCTTATTTTGTGTGTCTCTCTCTCACTCTCTCCAGGTGTTGTCTGTTCAACAACCACCAGGCCAAGGACTACATTGACTCCTTTGTTACACGCTGCTCTAGGGTATTTACATTTACTGCTCATAAATGATAGTCTGTACATCTGGTACATTCTCACACCTCAGTCTCTCAGTGAACTTTGTGGGCTACTTTCATTTCAGCATAAGTCAGTACTTGAGTTTCAGGTGAATAGATAAGGGGGAGAGGTGTAAAATTGCATCAACTCTCACTATTTGTTGTTTTGTTTTTTTTTTCTTGACAATTCTCCCTACAGCCATTCTGCAGTCTGATCCAGATTCACGGACACAACCGAGCTCGACAGAGAGACAAGCTGGGTCACATTCTTGAAGAGTTTGCCACGCTGCAGGATGAGGTGACCTGAAGCACTTTCCTTTGTTGTACTCCTCCTTTTTCCACACAGCACAACGTTTTTTGGCTAGGTGCAGATACTGATATAAAAGTTCTAATTACATATTGATGAACCCCTTGCACCTTATCGCCTTGTTGTGGTTTTCTTTCAATCACTCTGAGGGCAATTGTAATTTTATAATTTATGAACCAACCACTGACTTCTCCTTTTGCGCTCTGCAGGCAGAGAAGGTGGACGCAGCCTTGCATAGCTTGCTGATGAAACTTGAGCCTCAGCGACAGCATCTAGCCTGTCTCGGCACCTGGATCCTCTACCATAACCTGAGGATCATGATCCAGTACCTGCTGAGTGGCTTTGAACTGGAGCTGTACAGCATGCATGAGTACTACTACATCTACTGGTGAGAGCACACACATGCTTGGTTGTTGCTCGTTCTAACTGGTGGGCACAAACTCCCCAGTGTCAGACACACACACACAATCATATCTCTCTGCAGTTGCACTTTTCTGTGAATGAATATGTTTGTTTTTGACTGTAGGTACTTGTCAGAGTTCCTCTATGCATGGCTGATGTCCACTCTGAGCAGAGCCGACTCCTCTCAGATGGCTGAGGAGCGGATTCTGGAGGAGCAGCTAAAAGGACGCAGCAGCAAAAAGACCAAGAAGAAGAAAAAAGGTACGCACCCTCACAGTGTAACCAGTCCATACTGACTAAAATCTGCACAAAAATGCACGTGCTTGTCGTAGTAATATCATGTTTGGGTTTCATCTGCAGTTCGCCCTCTCAGCAAAGAAATTACCATGAGTCAAGCATACCAGAACATGTGTGCTGGCATGTACAAGGTAGGACATCCGGTACAGATGCTCTTCTCAACCCTCTTCTCTCCTATTTGACACACAGACTGCGTTATTGTCCAATCCTCTGTCTGCCTCTGTCTCTCTTCTCAGACGATGGTAGCTTTGGATATGGACGGGAAGGTGCGTAAGCCTCAGTTTGAGTTAGACAGCGAGCAGGTTCGCTATGAGCATCGCTTCGCCCCCTTCAACAGCGTGGTCACCCCGCCACCTGTGCACTACATCCAGTTCAAGGTAAAGGAGCAGGCTTTCTCCACCACTCTTCACTTATTATAATTTCTCCTCTTTTTCCTCATTATATTCACGTTGCCAGTATTTTAACTTGTTTTGTTTCACTTGCACAATTTCCTTCCTTCCTCTCTGACTTTGCCTTTGTTGCCCTTTCCAGGAGATGTCTGATCTGAAGAAGTACAATCCCCCACCAGGCTCTGCTGACCTCTACCTGGCTGCCAGCAAACACTTCCAGCAGGCTAAACTCATCCTAGAAAATGTGCCTAGCCCAGACCCCGAGGTCAGGAACTTTAACTTTTGTAAACTAAGTGCCATTTTGTGTTTTATTTTGTGTTGTTTAGATTATGTTTGTTTAAGAACATTCCTGAAATGATTTTGTCATCTACGTCCGTGTACTTAAATCAGTTCACAATATAATTTTCTGCTGTAATTCCTCTGTTTGTACTTTAAATTTTCCAAAGCTCACAACTATCACTAACCAGTTAATGATTGATAACAGGTGAACCGTATACTGAAGGTGGCCAAGCCAAACATTGTAGTCATGAAGCTCCTGGCTGGAGGGCACAAGAAGGAGACCAAGGTAACACAATAACATATCCTGTATTATTATTTGGTTTCTATGGATACATTGTCGTGGTAATCCTCTGTAATACAATATAGCAATATTTCTGTAAATTCACAGCCATGTGTGCCATAAAAGTTACTCTCAGTTGTCTTTTAATTGTTACACAGTATTATTAGTTGTACGGCAGTGACAGTAGTCCATTCATAACTCTATCTTTCTTCTCGAGGGGGGAGGAGAGGTGTTCTTCCTCTGCTCTGCTCTGCTCTATCTGCTGAGAATTAAAAGTTGAATGCCGAATCCCAGAGTTTTGTTTCTGATAACACGACACACCTGTTGGGAACCTGCAGCTTTCACACAAGAAGCAGAAAATATGTATAAGTATTACACTGTGTAGTTAGCCATAAGACACTATAACATAAGACAGTGCACCTCATCATAAGACAATAAGAGTATAAACAAATCAGCAACTTGTATGCAGATGTAAAAGTTGCACAAAGGAAAAATATTCCACTGACTTGTGATAGGCTCATCTTAATGTTGGTTAATGTCTTTTTGTAGCAGCTGTTGGAGTAAAATGCCAATTTTCTGCTTTCCCAGGTGCTCCCAGAATTTGACTTCTCAGCTCACAAGTACTTTCCTGTGGTCAAGATTATCTGATTCTGCTCCACAGCGCGGGTCGATATGAGTTTCACCATGAAGACCATCACCCATAAAGGCCGTACCCTCACCTTAACAAGTGTGCAATGGCCCTGATCCAGTCCATGTCTGAACAATGTGTGTGATACACCTAACTGTAAAGTTGTGTAAAGGAGTGTTTGACACACCCCATTTTGTTTTTGTTTTCACCTGAATGAAAGATGTGGCATGAGAATCCAGACCAGAGAACTCACAACTGAACCTGAATGAGTGACAATATCTACATCTGCATTGTTTGAGGTGTGTGTGTGTGTGTGTGTGTGTGTGTGTGTGTGTGTGTGTGTGTGTGTGTGTGTGTGTGTGTGTGTGTGTGTGAGTGTGTGAGAGAGAGAGAGAGAGAGAGAGAGTCAGACACAATTCAAGGTGCTTTTGCGCAAAAAACTGGCCAATGAAATGTTTTATAAGCTGCCTCCTGAACAGTCTTGTATTGATAATCGGTGCATATCATTCAAACATATGAAAGTTTCGATGTATTTATGTGCTTATCTGAATGAAAATGTTGGTCCTAAAAAAAAAAAAAAATAACTACAGTATCTTGTCATACCTTGTACAGCACTAGTTTGTAGACATCCCAAATTCACAATTTAACATGAGTGGTACAGTAGAGCTCCTGTCCAGGCCAGGGAACCATCTGCATTGCTTCCTCAAACTAATACCAGCAACTCCAGAGGACTGAAAAGCTCCAGCTGTCACACAATAAAACGTCTTTTTGTGGTTCTAATATTATGTAATTTAATTACATTCTGGAAAAGATGTTCACATTTTCAGACAATAAGATTTTCAGGGCACAAAAACCCAAAACATTTTCTCTAGATTTGTATGTTTTGGTACAGAAATAAGAGCTATAATATTCATATAATATTCACACAGACAATGAGGTTTGTTTGCGTTGTGCTACTGCTTTACATAATAATGTAGTTTCAATGTTCTTCGCAATAAGCAGGATGCAATAAAACAAATCATAAGTTAAAAGGAATAAATCAATAAAAATTTGAATAAAATGTCACATAGAACATAAAAAGGTCAACTAAAGGCTCTTGTATAAAAGTGATTTAAATGTTGATATGGAGTTTGCAGCCCTGATCTCCTCAGGCAGGACAGTACAAGGAGGAAGTATCTGTGTTCTGTATATACTGTATGGCTGGAGCATTGTCCTCTGTAAAGTGAAAGTACGACCAGAATTTGAAAGTAGTAAAACTCTTGGACATTTGCATTTGACATTCATACAGTGTGAAGAGACAACGGAAGAACAATACATGAACTCTGAGAGATCTTTTTATTTATGGAAGCAAACATTTAAATACCACCTAGAATCATAGTTTTAAAGAGAGATTAAATAACACAGTGGTCCTAAACACATTTTATTATAAGTTGTTGGTCTCAGTAAAAATGTTCCCTTCAGCTATCAAATGTAAAGTCACCTATTTCAGGTTTATCACTGTCACCATATTCTATATTTGTTATTTGGGTAATTTAATTTTATATTATTTTACTTTAATACCTGATGCAACCTTTTTAATGGTACCCGTACCGGCTTACTTTCTCCCGTCTGCGAGCCAGATGCAGTCATCAAAAGAGCCACAAATCAAATCAAACAAATCAAATAATAGAATGAAATAAATAAGTCATAATAATAACAATAATAATAATAATAAAAGTGTCTGAAATAATCAAATCAAACAGAATTTCCTCAGACAGGTGATATCTTTTTTTTTTTTAAATCACTTGTGTACATCAAACTTTTTCATATTTATTCTAATTATCTTGATTATTATTTATTAATTATTTTATATTCAAGTTTTGTTGATTTTTGCACGTGATAGTACAACTGCAAGTGATCAAGCTTTAAATCAACTCTCATGTGTTTGCTTCAGTGTAATATGGCTCAAATTTCTCTTGACAGGGGATATTTTGGCCTGTAATTACTGTGAGATTTTCATTATCGATTGATTATTTGGTCTCTATTGAAGCATTATTACCGCGACTCACCGGCACAGCTGATGGAGGATGATCCAAACATGTCCACTAACTCCACAGTGTAAAGTTGTAAAGTCAAAATGTACTGAACAAAGATCGATGTAATCATTTCCAAAATGAACATCGTGTTTTTATCTAACCAAATCTTCAGTCCATATTAGTCCACCTTTAGTCTTTAAAAACAACATGACGTGCTGCACACACACACCTGTGTTAACGAGGCGGTCTAACAAGTCCATGACACACAGAATATTCATTAAAGAAAGCTGAAATTGTAAATTCAGATGTATTACTTTATTAAAGTTGACTTCCACTGGACTTATACGTATTTGTTTACATGTTCTATATTTCTATATATGTCATGCTGATTTGAGCACATTCTCAATGTCTAGTTGACCAATCAGATTGCTCGGTGGGACCTGCTTGTTGTATAATCAGGAAATAGTAGTACACCAGTCGATGTTTTTCTTAACGTCATTTTTACACTTTGCAAAGTCATCTCGTGGGCCGGATCGGACCCACCGGCGGGCCGGTTTTGGCCCGCGGGCCGTATGTTTGAACTTTGCTTTAATGTGTCTGAACGGCTTTGAACTGAATGACGTCAGAGTTCCACGTTCCATCTGAGGTGTATAAGCTGAGCCAGGTCAGTCACACTCTGGTTACTATCAGAGTTCACACAAGTGGATTATTCTGTGTTTGGAAACATTTGACTGCAAAAATGTCTTCCTCAACTTCAACCACACCAGCTACACTATATGACGTCCAGGAGCGTGACATACTGGTCAGCAGCAATACACGCTACCTGGTAACTGACTTCAGTGGTGAGGGATATTTTGGCAAAGTTGCCAAATGTGTCAATTTAATGACAGAAGAGCAAGTGGCAGTGAAGATCCACAAAGATGATGAGGGGTACTTCATTCGAAATGAATTGGAAATGTTACAAGCCATCAGGACTCTGGATCCAGACAAAAGCAACATCGTGACATTCTTTGAAGGTTTCAGGTTCCACAGCCTCTCCTGCCTGACCTTTGAAATGCTGGACAAGAGCCTGTTGGACGTGATGAGAGAGCAGCAGAGAACAATGCATCTGAATGAAATTCGCCCTATAACCCACCAGCTCCTGGTAGCACTTGATGCCCTGAAGAGTATTGGCATCATCCATTTGGATTTGAAGCCAGATAACATCATGTTTGTAAATCACAAGGATCATCCTTTTAAACTGAAGCTCATTGACTTCGGACTGGCCCAACGAGTGAGTGAAGTGCAGGCTGAAAAGATTATACAGCCTTTTTCATATCAGGCTCCGGAGGTGGGCTTAGGTCTTCCTCTCTCTGAAGCCATGGATATGTGGGGAGTGGGATGCATTATGGCATTTATGTATTTTGGTGCCAACCTCCTACCTTATCACTGTCCATATGATTGGATGAGAACCATAGTGCACCTGCTGGGTCAGCCTGAAGACCACCTGCTGAGTGCTGGAAAATACACATCAACATATTTCAGCAAGAATGATGACGGCAGTCCAGGATGGAGACTGAAGTCATCAGATGAGTACTTAGAGACAACAGGTGTCGAAGCCGAAATTAGGCGTAGGATTTTCGACTATGCCGAGAACTTGGATGATGCCGTACAAAGCTACCCAGAAGAAAAAAAGGACGTTGAGTACAAAGATAGGATGGCATTTCTAAGCCTCCTGAAGTCATGTTTAAATCTGGATCCTCAGACAAGAGCCACTCCCAGGGAAGCCATAATGAACCCTTTTATTTCAATGGTTCATCTGGTAGACGTGATGGCCACCAGCTCACATGCTGATGAGGCACTTCAGATCATGTATTATTCCCACTTGAAACATCTGGTTGAATCAGACGATTCTCTCAGTGACAGTGGCATGGACTCCGACTTTGAGAATAATGGTGATGGAGATACAGATTACAGAAGTGAAGATGAACACACTGAGAAGGACAGATCTTCAGACACTGACAACTGCATCGGTGAAGACAGTCTGAGTGGTTACGATACAGACTGTTCTGATGACAGCAGCACTGATGGAGATCCACACACCAGTGCTGGCAGTGCAAATGTTGGGAGTTCAGCAGATGAAGATTTTATACAACCATCCAGCATGAGATGCTCTGACAGTCTATCTTTTACCGATGAAGACAATATTGTGCCAGTCTACGGTTATCCCAGTGGTGGCGAAGATTTATCAAGTTCAAGTAATGGACACTCAGAGGGCGAGATGTTCAACCTTGATATGTCAGCGGGATTATCAGCCATCAGTAGCTGTCATGATGGAGTCAGTGAGCGTAGTAGTCTCTCTTACGAAGAGTCTGGTGCTGCTCCTACTTCAGCTCAAATCTATGAAGTTACTGACTGTGGGCCAATTGCCAATGAAGATAAAGCTTCAGCTGCAGTTGACCCAACTGATGGAGCTGCAGCCAACATCTCCACAAATGATGGAGCTGCAGCTGCCACTCAGCCTACTGTGCAGAAGAAGAAGTTTCGAAATGTCAGAAAATTCTTCTCCAGAATTCGACGAAGAGTGGTTTCCTTCTTTAACAACTAAGCCACATATTCTGCACATGTAAATATGTAAATATGTAAATACCCCCAACCCCAACCCCTAACCCCAACCCAACTATTCCTCCAACCCTCCTTTCTAAACCCAACTAGCCTTCCCTCTCCATCCTACCCCCATTCTCCTTTCTTTTCCATCCTCCCTTCCTTCCCTTCTTTCGTCTTTCACTTTCTCTCTTTCCTTCTTTCTCTCCCACCTGTCGCCTTCCTTCTCACTTTCTCTGTCTTTCACTTTCTCTCTTTCTATCTTTCCCCCTTTCTCCCCCCCCCCCAAAGAATCGCTACCTTAACGTGGTGGTGGGGTTTGCGTATCTCGGTGATCCTGGGAACTGCATTGTCTGGGGCAATAGTCCCTGGTAGGGTCTCCCAAGGCAAATAGTTCCCAGGGGAGGGATCAGACCAAATGCGATTCACAAAGACCGCCATGATGAAGAACACAAGGAGCTGCGGGACCTCGCCCAGATTAGAAAAACTGAGGCTCTCTTCTGGAGACAGACCCTGGAGGGGAGCTTTCTGGCGAGTGTCTGGTGGTCAGGCCTCAACTGTGACAACAATATGTGTGCCCTGTGCAGGCAGTCGTCTTCACACATTAACTTATAGTTTATTGTGTAAATCAGCAAGCAAGCATCTGCATTTTATCCATTAAACATTTTAGCAACAGTTTAGAAAGTTTTTTGTTGATTTCTGGTAATTATTTGATAATACTTATCTACTATGATATGTGAAGTGATTACATTTTTAAGTATACATAACACAGATAGTCTGCCCTACTATGTTTTACTTAAATTACTGAATTAATTGTAGCACACAAGGTAATGATTGGTCCTAAATATGACCAAATAATATTGTAACCCTGTGGCTCAAATAAACATTATTCCAATTTTCTGTGCTTTAAAGTCCAGAAATGATAACCCTTTAAAATATTTGGCACTGACCGTCAACTTGAAATTGCAACTAAATAAACTATATGTAATCCATCTGTGATCAAAAGCTCATTTCCATGTGGATTTCATATTTTATATATTCAAAGTATTTTGAATATTCTGATATGAATCATGTTCAGAAGGTCACGTGGAGATAGCTGTACAAAAGACTTCTCACATTCTCACACTTCAGTCTGGATAGTTAAGCTGTGTAAAATATGTTCTCTTAAAGCCTTGTGAATATTGTTTTATGTTACCATTACTCTAATAAATAGTGTTCAGTGTCTATTGTAGCCAAATACTAGTTACACCAACCACCAAACAATAAATCTCACGTGAAACCATGTCTTGATAGTGGTAATAAAAACAATTTTTATTATCTATCATCAATAAAACCTATGATTATTTAAACCTTTCACAAATTTGTTCAGCAGTTCAAAATAAAATACAAATTTAAAATGCATGAAAACAAAAAAAAATTATCCAAATTATAAAAATCATTTTCTCTCCAGATAAACAGACTTCTAGTTCAGAAATATCGACTTTTTACACAAACAGGCAGACAAAGATTTCTGACACAGACAGCAAAGCACTGGTTGTCCAGGCTTTGCACTCTCAGATGACAAAACTGACAACAAATAACAAGTTTGAAAATAAAATGACAATAAAAATTTTAAAAATCTCAGAAACAATATTTCCCCTGCAGGATCGACAATTAATCGGTCTTCAGCATTTAAATTGTACAGTTACTGTAAAACACGATGACCAGGCCCAGATTTAAAAAAGCTAAAAAAAGAAGCATAATAATTACAGATATAAAAAATAAGTTAATAACAAAACAGATACTGCTCAGGATGAGAAATGGCCTTATATTTGAGTGGATATTATTAAAAGCAAATTAAAAAGTGATCACCTGATGAAGGACATTACACAACATCTTAAACACTATATCCAATCCAATGACACATCTGTGATCAAGCATTTTGTAAAACCACAAAACTTTTTCTTTTTTTTTAATTCCTGTCCAAGTTTCCATGTTACCAAGACGTCAAACAACAGCTGAAGGAAACATATAAAAGAGTGAAAAGATAGTTGTAAAAAAAAAGTTTTGAATAGTTCTCTCCAAAGTATGGCATACGATGATTTACATATATTCTGTTTGTATTCTGAAAGCTTTTTGTTATTTCTGATGTCTAATATTCATGTTTGCACTCACCCACACAATTTCCAGTCTAGTGCAGTTTGACTTGATACATTTTAGCACAGCTACTGAATTTTTCACATCTACTGGATTTGCAGGAGCCCTAAAGCAGAACGCACCGTCCCTACTTCAATGAAATGTCCTTCATAATGTTACAGAAATTCTCAAATAGCTCCACAAAATATACAATCCATCAGACCAGAGGCAGTATCCACAAAGTCACAAAAACTCTGAGCAGGTCCAGTAAACATGTACCAAAGCCCTACATCCTATGGAGCAACTACTGGCCACAAGGGGACTCTGGTGTACACAGAATCGATAAGGCATGCGTCGAAAACGAAAAAAGGTTCTGGATCTGCAAATATTATCCAGGTGTTCTAAACCAGGAGTCTTCAACCTTTTTCAGCCCAAGGACCCCTTGGATGAGAGACAAACAGAACAGGGACCCCCACATGTAATTCATTTTTAAAAAATGTTTCACATTTTAAGCCTGGCCTGTAATAACTTTTATATTTACTCTGGTCAACTTTTACTTCACCTTATTAACCCATTTATGTACTAGGTTAGTAGCCTATATGTTTTTATGATGATAAAAAGTTCATGCATAATTATTATTGGTTATTAAATTCCAAGAGCTGTGCATTTTTGGACATAGACAAATGCCTCCGCTGTTTGTAGTGTCTCAATTGTCTGCACACTCACGGCCACCATTATTATGACAAAAATAGGCAGACCCCATGCAGTATCTCTGTGGACCCCCTAGGGGTCGTGGACCCCTGGTTGAAGACCCCTGTTCTAAACTATATCTTTCATTATAATCTAGAAATGTTTTTTCTTATTGATCCAAAATGTTGAGCCCAGCACACTTTGTAAAAAAAAAAAAAGATTGCTCATTGATCAAAAATGTATATCAATTACAATAAAACCTGACAAAGTTAAATACGCCTGTTTATCATGTGGCATGTCCACGAAGCCAACGTTACTTTTTATAGCAGTTTTGACTTTAGCATCAAAATGACACAACTAGACTCAGCAGTCTGACAGGAATCACTGACTGCAGTTATGGAAAGCCTCATTTGCATTCACTGACAGGCATTTTGTAGAGCAAAATGGCTGTTGACCCAACGTCAGCACTCTTTCTATGAAAGACTCTGTACAGGAACATCTTAAGGCATTTAAAATGCTGTTAAACGTGCGAGAGAGAAGAAGCCTCTGCTGCAGACCCCTCCGATGGATGAGTTCTGTCACCTCATAACCCTATAAGGGTCTGCACATTATCATCACTTCTATTGCATTCAAGTCACAGTCATTACAGGGTGAGCTTAAACAACGCATCTAATCACATAATCAAAATCTACTGACTTCCAGGCATGTTGAGATGTTTTTCAAGCCAGCTCGTGTCAAGTGTTGGCATGTCGAGATGAAGAGTACGCAGAACTAAGCAGGTGATATGAAAGTACATACAAGTACTGAGTACTTTCATGTCATCTAAACATATGAAAGTGAAAATGAGTGCTCCTCGGGGCCTCATGTACACAGTGAAATGCATGTGATTCAAAAACAGTCCTCACTTAGCTGATATTTGCATATTTGAGGCTTGTTCAGAATATTCTAATACTATACTAATACTATTCTAATACTCTAATACAGAAAATGTTCCCAGCTGATAAAACATCTGACTACATGTGATCATATCAAATGTACAGAATGCAATTAAGATGACAAATAGACAATCCACAAAGCAAATTCTTTTGAAATTAACCGCCCAACCTAATGTTACGAGTCTGTCATAGAAATGTCCATTTTGTTTTGTTTTGTGTGTTTTTGGGGGGCTCCATTAACCTGCTGTGCTGAGGTGTATAACGGGTCCGGCTTCTTAATGTAGTGTGCGGATCGCTTCGCCAACTCCCTGCAAGAAAAAAAAAAAAAAAAAAAAAAAATCAATACTATGTTAATAATACAAGCAAATCTGTGTTTATAATTTCTATTATTATGGCTACACTGTGCCTACAGCAGGGCCATGTTAGAACTAGTAAAAGATCTGAAAAGCTGCATGACATGTTATTCGGAAAATGCAATTACAATCTTCAAGGGAAACGCTGAGTCAAATAGGAAAACATTACGAATGACGGGGGAAGTTGTCGCAGACTGAAGGATGGACATGTGCCAGATGCTTTTCAATAGTTTACTAAATAGTGTACTAAAAAGCTGTTAAAACTTCAGACTGAAAACAGTCACAGAAATTAGATTTATGTTTGCACACAGCTGTATTGAAAGTAACAGTTTAACTGAACACCGAAGATACTTGATGATGGTTGACGCTGAATTGTTTTCGATCTGCTGCCATGAAATAAACAATGAACAATATCCAATGTGTGATATGTCAAGTCATGAAGTTATTACAGTAACATGAATGTCAGTGTGCGTTTCAGTTTATACCTTAGACTCGAGCAAGCTCAGCTTGTTTGTCTGCTTCAAACTCGCCTTCATTTTCATCATCCCCATTATAGTCAGCCAGCTCCTCCTCCAGGTCTATCCAGAAATACAACGTGGTTATAAACACACAAATCCTTTAAAACACAGCACATTTATTAACACCTATCCTTTATACCTATTTCTTTGATACCGCCTGCCCTTTTCCCAGATGTTTCTGTGTACCACCTTCAGATGGTCAACTGCACTTGAATAAACCCAAAAGTGGTGACACACACTTACCCATATTTTCAGGCCGTTTACTCTGCTGTTGTTTGACATCATCCACTACCCGCTCGTCTGCATCATATTCCTCCAGATCCTCGGGTTTCTGATCAGTAGTAGTCTCATCTGCCTTCACCCGGCTAATCAGCATGCCTTCCATCCCAGGGTCTGCCTCTGGAGACACAAATTACACAACCTTTTAACTAAGAATGCCTAGACAGGAATAAATAGTTCCCTGCTTTCGATAGGGAAAACTTTCTATTGGCCAATGTTAGCCTTCAAACCAGTGGTGGCCAGGGTTTTCACTGTAGGTCACAGGGACGTGGTGCTAGTACCTATGACATTTTGCGCTGTGCAGGATATTGTTCACACCCAGTGAATCAAGTTTCATGCTGCTGTTATGACTAATTGTGCCCTCAATTTGTCACATTCGACTTGTAGGAAATGTAAGCAGGGTTTGTGCAGGAATCCTGAGGTTAAATTTAATACCATTTAATACCTTTTTAATACCTTCTAATATTTTTAAAACCTCAACGCATCTTGCCTCTAGTCATATAGCAAAAACAGTGAAGTATACTTGATGAAGACATCAAGTATACTTCACCAACAGTTTTTTACAGGAGGAGGATCTGAACATCTGTTCTACTGACACTTTTCTTTTTTGTCTTTTCAATGTCATTTTCAGTCGATGAAATCAAACTTTTTTTGTGCAAAGCTTGTTTCAAGTTTTACTACAGCAATCAACCATGTGCATAACTTTTCAGTGTTCAGTGATTTTGTACCGTCATACTAACCACAAACTTCTTGAGAATCATTACAAAGTTTCAGGGCGTTCTCGTAACCATGGTAACTCACGGTGCCAGAGGAGAGGGAGCGACGCTGAATGTCGCTTTTACACAATAATGTCTGGACAAAGTCCAGAGTAGAGTCATCGTTTCACACATGAAGCAACAACAGGAGACTCTCTGTGTCAGACGGGTTCTCACGTTGACTAAACTTTACAAACCGAGTCTCAAAATGACATCACAGCTCTGTGACGAGTCCATGCTAGCTAGCTAAACAGCTAAACCTTAGCAGCTGTGTTTGATTCTCTGAAATATAAAACATGGGTTTGTTTTTTTGTTTTTACCTTCTGTCTGAGCAGCATCGTCACGAGCATCCATCAACCCCACGTTTTTATCCTCAGTCAGATTATCCGTTAAAAGCTTGCTGGTCTCCGCCTCGCCCTGCTCTGTTGCGACATCGCCCCCTGGTGGTGGCAAAACGTCCTGCTTCACGCTAGCAGCTGAGGGAACAGATTGGGAGTCTACTTTGGAGAGATCCTTTGCTGGGAGCTGGTCCACTTCGGCAACGGGAGCTGATAAATAAGACAGAAAGTGAGCGTCTGTTATTGTGTGCATAAAAGGTATGGAGATATAAATACATATTTTATTTCCACACACATAGTTTCAGTTGAGTAGACTGAGTTACCAGGACATTTATGACTTTTACCTTTATCCATGATGATCTCATTGGTCAGTAGTTCAGGTGGTTCATTTTCTTTGGGCTGAGAGACGCTTGGTGTGTGACTTACAACAGTAGCTGTCTTAACTGCATCAGCCACAGTCACGACTGCTCCATCCTCTTTTACTGCTCCATCCACCGTATTGTCCTGCTGACATCGTCATATGTCACATTATTTTACACCATCAAAAGCTGGGTGTAGGATAGTAAAAGCAGGAAATGTCAAAGCGGGTCAATGCCACTCGGTGAGAGGAAATTAGAAAGCTTTGTCCTACAGAACATGTAGGCCAGAGTCCTTTCCTCTTGATTCGTCTACAGGTTCAGACGAAAGAAAATGATCTTGAATAGATTCATAATAATGTAATAATTGTGGGTTGGGTGTCATGACAGAGGAGAACATCACCAAACCTGATAAAGTGTTTTTCTGCATCACAAGCAACTGTATGCGTTGAGAAACTGTTCCAGGGCTTTAATAAAGCACAATGGAGCGTATATAATAACTGGTGTCCCCGGAGTGCACTGTGTTACAATGAGCAGTGGATCAGCCTTTATAAAGCCAACACTAAATTGCTTCATTGGGCCTGGCCGTCTGCCCTGATCCCCGATCCTGATCATGTGGAAAGACTGGAGTAACGGTTAACACCCCTTTGTGTGGTTTAGTGTTTAACAGGAATGTGGTCTTACCTGTGAGGAGACACCTGGAGGAGGGATGAGCTTCTCCCTTTTCTTCTGAACTTCAAGTTTAGCAGCAGCCACTCTCTCATCACACAACTCCTTCTGGGACAGGACCTGGGAGTGGCAATGGGTCCTAAACGTGTACAAACACACAGACACACACACATACACGTTAACCAGGAGGTACAGGAATATAATCTCTGGACTGAGGCAATTCATAATGTCAGTGGCAGTTCATGTGCATGTCAAGAGCTTACTACTATCTTTTCCTTACATGTCATACATGAGTTTGTTGTTCAGGGTTTTGATGTTGCCTTGGCAACTCTGCAGCTCCTTCTGTAGCTTCCCCAGGTCATCATTTAGCTGATTCAGCTGACCTAGAGCACAGAAAGACACAAAACTTTTCATTTAACTTCTCAGTTTTTGACACATAGACATAGTTAAAACTGTAACAGTTTGTAACGGTTTGTCACCTTTGAGTTCCTGTATGGTCTTGGTACTGGAGGAAATGTTCTGCTGCAGTGTGCCCTAGAAACAAAAACACAGCGATTCTCAATATTCACTTTTTTTTTTTTTTTTTACATTTTGTGTAAATTTTTCCCGTTTGGGGCAGTGAAACATGTCTTTGTCTTCCCTTCACGCTTAACAAAGGTCCTATGTGGCTATAGTTTACAGACAGCAGTTTGTCTTTGTTACATTTTAAAGTCCCAGCAGTGTTCATGTGTACCTTCTCTTGGCTGCAGGTGTTCTGGGCTCCTTCCAGCTGTCTCTTGTAGAGGCTTTCTATGTGGCTTATCTGCTCCTTCTGTCTCTGGATTTCTTCCTGGAACTCATTCTTCTTCATCTCTGCAACTCCTCGCTCCGCTGCTCCCCGTCGCACCTGGCCTTCTAATTCGTAGAGCTTAGTCTGCATCACACACACAAAGAGGGTTCAGGTTAGTTCAGGTCGTTTAGTGCTTTCTTCACAGCTGATTTGCGTGTGTCTCGTACGGTAATGATAATAACAACAATCTGACTGTGCAGTACTGACAGACTGATACAAACGTAGATTACAGTGACAAACACAGAAAGAACTGCGAGTGTGTTTCGTGTTTCTGCTTAATGACACTTAACAAATCAAAAATAAAACAGCAAGATGTTTGATTGGTCCTTAATTGTATTCCTGTTCTGCAAAGCAAATAAGCAAAATCCTGGGTTACATTAGCTGCTTAAAGTGACTTTCACTAAAGGGTGTGTTTTGACAAATGAAAAAGGGAATTACACAATCATCCAGACATCTTCCCATAACATGCAGCGGTGATGCAATCTTCAATCACAGCAAAGTTATCATTAAAAACAAAAAAATTTCCATCATTATATAGCAACACTTAGACGTTTAGACAAATGCCGGTTTGCACTGACTACAATACACTTACACACACACACACACACACACACACACACACACACACTGATGAACCTACCTGTAGTTCAAGGTTGCGGGAGCTGGACACCCAGTAGTTAAAGCCCAGAACCAGGATACAGGCGATTAGAGCGCCAATCATTAGAGGGGGTGATCTTCCTCCACGACGTCCGTTTCCCAGCCCACCCATAGCTGTCTACAAACTGGACACACACACACAAAAACATCCAGGGTCGACACACTTTCAATTTATTCTATAGTATCTTCTGTCTGTGAGCCTTCACTATTTGAAACTAAGGTCATTAAAGAAGTTTGTTTTGTTTTTTGGCTCAAACTCAAGCCTGAGTTTGAGCCAAAAACAATAATTGAGTAACAATTCTACTTGTATCAAACTAAGCTCGTGCCCAAAACCACATGAAAAAACTGTGACTCAGTACAAGACCTGTAATCTGATCATAAACTGCAGATATCACTGTATGTTAAGCAATATTCATTTAGTGATACTATAACTTCATGCGCATGATCGTGCACAAAGATCACCAATGAAGCAGAAAGAAGATAAAGAAGTTTATTCCCGACAACGCTGACTCAGTTAAAACGTGCACGATGCTTAGAAAGCACAACAGATATTATATATCCTGCTTTTTCCCCCCATGCTTGGGTTCCTCTCTCCACCATGCAAATGAGGCAACATCCAGATGCAAAGCATTATTTAGAGCTCCATCTTAAAATGCAAAGCCGTGCCATGGTAGGATAATAAAACAGTGGTTATACATCAATCTTAAGATATAACTTGTGATTTACCAGAGGAGGTAGGCTTGTTTTAACCTAGACTGTAACGTTACAGCAAAGGGAGGCTCAAGATGACAAAACAAACACTGAAATAAGAGGAGAAAATCTTGGCTTCTGCTTTCAAATCACAGCACAGGCAGCAGGTTACACCTTAAACGTGTCAAGCAGATCATAAACAGAGTATCTTCTTTTTACGGTGACACAGCTAGCCACAAAAAAAAAAAAAAAAAAGGTCACTGTGTGATCGATCAGCTGAATTCAGGGCAGGAATTAGCTAGTCTTAACACATCACAGTCTATAGAAAACACGTTACAGTGTAAGTTTATGAATTAACAAATAGAAAGAAGGGTAATGAACTAGTTAAGCATCGTTTAGCCTATTTAATTATGACATTAAATGCGAAAATGACGCTGGCGTTGCAAGCTAACTCTAGCGTCGCTAGCAACGTAGCTCCTATCCTTATAATGGCTCGTCCCCTGTTAGCATTGAGCTAACGCTAGCAGCCGTATCATCTACTCACCCGATAGACTCGAAAGTCACAAAACAGGAAACAAATGTTGGACTGGGGAGATACTTGGTGATGAATTTTACAATCTGTCCGTGTCTCCTCCGTCAGTTACGGGCTCATTACCGCTCTGCTTAGCTCGTACTCATTATTGACATGCAGACAGCAGGACTCCTCTGCTCGGTCGTGCCCGGGCTGAGACAGTCGGGTGCTGCCTCCGCTTGCTGTAGTAAAAACTGGTGTTTTTTCGGGCTACTGCTAAAATAACTCAAACACGCATTTAATCAAATAAGGCTAATGTGAGTGCTTCTATATTATTGGTTTTTCATAGTAAATTAACAGCATTATATTTAGATTTTCAGTCGATATTATTTCTTTAATTGTTTAATTGTCAACCACTGATCGAGGAATTTTATAATTTACGAAGCGCATTAGAAGGCAGCACGGGCAACTGTTCAACACAGGCCCAGTTTACCTAATGATGTTAGGACTCTTGATAATCAGATTAAAACTAAATTAATAGACATTTATTCACAGCAGCTGTTTGATATGAAATAGTCGGGTAAACACATGTGTTACTAATAATGCTAATTGAGGTTCTGGTCCATTTAGGTCAAACAGAGTCAGGGTGGTGCATGTTGGTTCACTGGGAAAGCACTAAATGGAACTGAACCTTAATTAGTATCATTGGAAACACCTGCATTGATCATGTCAAACTAGCTGCTGTGAAAAAAAAGGTCTATTAAACTCGATTAATGAACAAGGAAAAATGAACAAGGGATAAGAATCAGTTGGTAAGTAATTTGTGTTCAGATATTTTAGTCTTACTTGAACTTGATTCACGCTAGCTTTAGAGATGTTTACTTTTTATATCACAAATACTTGATGCAACAACTGAAGACATGAATAGAGAGCGCTTCATATGTGCTGGTGTATCATACTGAAGTAATTCATGGTCAAATCAATATTGCAAAAATGGGAAAAAAAACTGTCATTTTAATGCATTATCATGGTAAACACACAATTAAAATAAAAATAAAATAAATACATACCCTTACACAAAATAAGTTAGGTTCTTGATATTTTCCCTTTGAGTACATGTATCACTTCTTTGTTTCTGTTTCAGACACAGTGTGCTATTTAATTTAAAGAATGAAACGTATCGACTGTAATAGTTAAAATATTCTGACAACAATAAATTTCCACATGTATCGTGTGCGATTATTCTCAACTGCTGCAGGTGCATCATCTCTTTCATCAATCAATCAATCGAAGCTTGTAAAAACACCACATTATCAAAAATACATTCCAAAAAAACTGATTTTGGATAAGCAGGTTAAGGCTTTGGATGAGAAACATCCCATTATATGAAGTGATCTCTCTCAGTCAATTATCCAGTCACAAAAATAAGATGCATAAAACCCTCCACTGAGAGTTTTTATTTCGTTTTCATCCATTTTCTGATTGTATGTCCATATCGTGTTCTTCTTTATTTCCTGAGATGTTGTAAAATCCTTTGTATTTATACTTCCATCAAGAAGATTTTTGCTTTCCTTCCATATCTTCTGTCCATCAAACATCATCAAATATGCCTGACCGAGAAGGTGACAGAGACAGGTAACGTCCTCCGGTGGATCTACAGTGTCAAAAACAGAAAGAGACACAAAGAGTGTTTAAGGTACTGTTTGACATAAGATCTTGTCTTGTTATTTAGCTGCAATTAAACAACATGGTCAATTCATTTAGCAAAAATATATATACATACCTTCTGCTTGCTGAATCTTCATCACTGGAATTGTCTTGGAGTAAGCTTCTCTGCTGCTCCTCCATCTCCCCATCTCTTCTGGTGATAACTAAGAAAGACAGAGTACACACAGTATACTGTAAGTACAAAGGTATGCAGATGTCTTGATGGATATAAGTGATCCTCATCTATAAAAAGAGAAGGGTTGTGAGGTGAACACAGATTTTACAACCCAACATAATGAGCCTGTCTACATTACTTTTTTTGAAACATAGATTTTGACTATGCATGTATGACAACTAGCCATGACTAGTCCCTTAAACTGGAGCAAACTATGAATAAGTTGCTGTGAGAGCAGGGGGCAGAAAGTCGTAACCCAACCTGTCTCCATCTACAGGGTCTGTACAAAATTAGAACATTTAGAAAATGCCTAATTTCAAACTTGAAGTTTTCAATGCTTGAATTTGAATATACTTATATCTTAAAGATAATCTGGTGTTTCACTTTATTCATTTTCTATATTATTCTGTACTGAATAACACTTTGCTCCTCCTCTCAGAGTTCTTTTGTGTGTGTGTGTGTGTGTGTGTGTGTGTGTGTGTGTGTGTGTGTGTGTGTGTGTGTGTGTGTGTGTGTGTGTGTGTGTGTGTGTGTTGGTTATTTGTTTTGTTTTGTATTCATACCCCTGACGGTATAAGACAGAAGACACAGCTACTTTACTTATTGTTCATATCCTTATTGTTCATATCCTCATAATTATAGTCTCTGTCTTCCCCTTTCTTATTTTTTGTAACAGGGTCAGGTGTTGTATACTAATTTTGTTTGTGTTTTGTGTGTTTGTGTTTTGTGTTTCTGTTTTTGTGTTTGTTTTTTCTTCGTTTTTGACTGTAAAGAGAAAAAAAAGTGAAAATAAAGTATTCAAAAAAAAAAAAAAAAAGATAATCTGGTGTTTCATCTACAATCACTAATGCAAACCAGGCTCCTGGCATGTTCACTTGTCACTAATCGCTCTAGTTCTCTCTAGTAAGGGTTGATCCCTGTGGCTGAATTGGCAAATGTTTAATTTCCAATTCAGCCACAGGGGTTTGCAGTGAGTCTAGTGGTCAAATATCTATAAACTAGTACAAACAAACATAAAATAAACTAAAAATCAAGGCATCCAACCAGACCCTGTTTGAAATGTTTCAGCAGCTGTGAGCAACACAGAAAAGAATTATTATTCCATGGTTTTATTAGTTCTCTTTGATTCCTACCACTTTTCTTGATGTCTGTAACAGGACTGCTCTGGTTATCGTTGAACTCAGTGTAGCCAGCTCTGGTCCTCCCATTAGCCCCCTGGACTCCATACCGTTCCCTCCAGGCCTGAAACAGAATACAGGAAATGCACAAAAATACCCAGAGACGTTTAACATTAACAACCATTAAGAGATTAAGAGATGATTTGATAAAATAAAGTACTCTAACCGATCTTCGATTTTCTCCATCCTCAGCTTTCTGTCTTTTCTTCTTTCTACAAAAGTAAACATAATTATGACTTTCAGAGAGACAACAACTTAATTTGTATTCAGGTATAAAGAAATAAATGAAGGTAAAAGATGTAAACAACTAAGTTTACTAGAAATAAGAGAAACAAATAAGTGAGTCTGCAAAAATGTGTAAAGATACATCAGAAAAAGTGACTTTGTAATGAAATTACCTCTTCTGATGAGCTCCTTGCCTTCATCCACCAGGTCAGAGGTCATGTCGTTGTCAGTGATATACTGATGAAAGCCCAGGAGGTTCAAACAGCGAGACCCCAGGCTATACACACACATACACAATATTACAATTTACTTGTAAGTTTAGTACTGTAAGTATGTTTTTAATGTGCTATATAAATAACACGATTTAACTTCTTCCCCACCCTACTCAGAACCCAAAAACCCCAAATGAGGTCCCTTGCCTTCAGATTCTGCATTCAAATGCACATAATTTACAGATATCTATGTATAGAGGTTTCTTCCCCACAGTGCTCCTGTGCACTACTGATCTGTTATCCTCCAGAAGAGGCCATAGAGGCAAACTGACATATGTGTAATCCTACTTTCTCTTTGTAATCCTACTTGATGTACATAATGCATTACACCACACAGCTAAATGAAGTCACTTCACTGTTAGCATTACAGTCAGACTGATACTGGATTTTTGAGGGAGATATTGATAAAGACAGGGAGAAAAAAAAATCACAGATCACAATATCAGCTGATTGTCAATTATTACTATGGATTTATATGGATCACTTAGACTTGTGACAAAGATTTATACTAAGCAGAACATTTTACAAACTCTATAATGGAGACACTTATTCTGAATGACCTGAACATATTTAACTACTGTGTGTAATTATTGTTACTCATTGGCCTACATATATACCAATATCAATATATCTGCAATAAGGTAATATCGAGACACTTTTGTTGGTCTGGTTCGAGCAAGCATTTGATCAAAACTACACTTGAACATAGTCTTTATATTCATTTGATGAAATTATAGTTCTTAGTTATTGATTATTGGCTTACCTGTAAAAAGTTGCAAAGCAGAGCAGCAAAACCAGCATGGGATAATAGATGTAAAACCCATCAGATATGAAAGAGAGCACACTCATAGAGCCCATGATCTGACAGAGGGAAAGAAAGAGACATTACAAACCTTCATTTAGTTTAAAGACAAAGAGATTTTCAACATTTCTGCATATGTTTTCATACACTTAAACATTTCCTGAAAGACTCTTATCTGTGATTGCTGCATTACACCTGTGTATGTACAGTCGCATTATACGTGAGTGAGTGTGCATGTTTGTGTGGGACCCACAGAGGTGTAGGACGTCTGTATTCTGTCCTGGTGTGAGATGGCGGAGTCCATGTGAATCAGGCCCAGAAAGTTGAGACACAAAGGAGGGGTCAGACGACAAAACAACCTGAGAAGGAAGAAACAAAGAGAAGCAACTCGATATCATAATGTAAGGTGAGAAAAACAGACTAAACTGTACTTCCTCTTTTTTGATTGAATTTTGCCCTAAAAGTATAGTTTGCAGCAAAACATCTGACTCAGGTGTCTCATAACACTGTGTCTCTTCCACTTGTGATGTGAATTTTGTATTTTAACTTTATGAGGAACATACATGCCGCTGAACTGCAGGCTGTAAGCGTCAGTCTGGTGATGTGGCACAAGGTAATAGTAGTTGAAAAATCGTATCCTGAACACTGTGGAGTAGACACAGACACACAGAAAGAGGATACTGACAAAGCACACCATCTGGTGGAGAGAAACAAAACAGAAAGAGGAGCAAGGTTAGCTACTGTCTACTGTTCTGTGCTTTGCATTTCTGTGTGCCTCACTGGACACGGGCGCACCTCAATACAAATGTAGTTGTGTTGTTTTTCTGCCATGTGAACAAAGACGGCGAAGAGGGAAAGGACGGGGCGCGTGCTGAAGAAAGTGCACTCGGACCAGACTACTGCTGCCGAGAGGAGACAGAGGACAACTGCCAGCAGTCTGTAGAAACCCTGCCTGAACACACACTCCCAGTACCACTCTGAGAAGGACACACACGCACACACACACAAGGATAAGCATGATTTACACACATCACATACAAATAGGATTATTATTAATACTGCTAAGAAACAATAGTATTTAATACTGTATAATTTAATACTTTCTATGGTGTCTTTCTATTTTAATACAGATGATTTAAACATCATAAAGTATCCCAAAGAGTTTAATTATACAGTGGTCTTTAATACAGTACTTTGTCATCAATGATAAACTTCGAATGAAATTATTTGAAGTTTAGCAGCTTTTTTAAGGCAGTTATGCAACAATTCAACCGAATTAAGGACATTTTATGATACATTTGACCATTATAAAGTATGAGAACTATTCGATAAAACAAAATGTGCAAAAACAGTAAAACTTTAGTGCAGGCATTCAATTTTTTTTTCTTTTTCTATTCAATCAGGTAGTTCAGGTTATTTATCTGGCAAACTGGGTCTTTATTTTTACTTATCAGCTGGCCGGAATGACTGGAATTAAAAAAAAAAAAATAGTAGCAATAAAAGATACAAAGGAACCACTATTAATGAGAAATTTGACCAGTGGTAGAAATTATATTTCAAAAAAAGCTATTAAAATGTCCAGTAAAGAACAAAGTTTCTCTATGAAATGCAGTGCAGTAAATCAAGTCTCACAGAATGGAAATACTCAATCGGGAGCCCCTCAGCAGATAGCTGAGTACTGTGAACTCACCCACAGTAGGAGAGTAAATGAACCTATGGATCAGGCCTTGGTGGTGTGTTGAGGGGAGGCTGTGGATGAAGTATCGGACCGAGCTGCTCTGGCTTTTGGCGACATCTTCTAGATGAAAGGCCTCATCTAACAAGATAGACCACTGAACCTGAGTCTGATTGTGTCTCTGCACCGCAGTGATGACCTGAAAGACACGCACACAGACAGTCAACAGGGTGATGTGTTTGCACTGTTAAAATCAGAGTGCAACGTTAAATGTAATAAGTACTTTTTTGTGAAGATTAATGAGGGATCTTTTAGTGGGAAGGACATTCTTTTCACCACCAGAGCTTTCTGCACGTCTCTCCATCTCTTCTCTGTAGTCAGCGGGACACTGAAATGAGAGGACACTCAAATGAGGACTGTCCCACATAACCTGACTGTAAAACCTGTAACATTAAACTGTGGATGTACACATGAAAAAGAAAAACTTACATTTGATTTTATGAATTTAATCTAATGAACAAACCGCTTCATGTATTTCTCACCTTTGTCAAAATGGTGTCCACACACTTCCTGAGACTGTGGTTGTACCTGACGGATTCATGGATGCCCGCCACGTCCTGATGATAAGAAATATTTTTTAATTTTGAACATGTTTATTGATTTGTATACATGCAAAGTGTGTAGAAAGAACAGTGTTTATAAAACCTCACCTCCATAACGTCTGCTAGGTTTTCCTCCGCCTCTACCTTCTCAGTAGCCATTTTTGCTGCCTTAAAGTAGGTCTTGGCCAGCAGGTAACTTTGGGAAGATGAGCGCCAATAAGAACGCGGGATCTCCACCAGGCCATAGCCTAGCAACAGCACCAGAAGGAAGAGGCCCCAGGTATTAGCAGCTGTAATGCCGATAGTCTGAAGCTCTCTCCTGCACAAGTTTTACAAAGACAGATAAATCATTTCACTGACCAGCCTAAAAACACATCAGACTTAATCAGAGCTAGTCCCATTAGTCATCTAATGTTTGACTTACCATGAGAGTTTCCACTGTGGGTGAGCAGCCACATATATTAGCAGAGAGATGAAGATTAGGAGGTAGGTGCCATAATAGATTGCATTTTCAATGAGAGCCGTTTTCATCTTTCCAACTCTGGAGAAAGCTCCCGCCCGAGCGTAAGACTGCATAAAGGGCAACAGCAGCCTGTATACAAAGAAACACACAACAATCGAGTCAATACCCAATCAAATTGTGTATGTATAATAAAAGTAACTGTGTGTGTGTGTTGTGTGTGTGTGTGGCAGGATCCTACCAAGTAAGAAACTGGGAAGTCCAGTATACAACTCTCCAGAACACTGGCAGGATGCCATCTGGGATAAAACTCCATGGTTCCTCACAAGGGTTTGTTTTACTGTAACATACACACACGGAGAACAGAAGAATGTGAGCATGACCTGCAGGGAGATGCATAGCTGTCTACCACAAAACACAGTGTCTTTTTAGATACTAACACTTGGTGTCGCCAAAGTTTTAAAGAAAATAATATTTCTTTAACATGAAGTAGTATCAATAATAACAGAATACACCCAGATTAAAAGGGGGCCATTGGAATGGAAATACATTGTTTCTGCTGAATTTTTATAAATGTTATTTTTCAATCCTGTGAGCTCCATTTTGTTCAACTTCGTTGTATTAGGGTGGAGACAGAAATCTCAGACATGAATATCTCTAAACATGGAAAAGATGATATTTCCTGTCTGCACGGTTAGATACCGCAAGAGATGAGAGAGTATGTCTGTAGACACTCTACTGCTGATGGACCACAACTACAATAAATAATTTAATAAATAATTTCCCCCTGGGATTATTAAAGTATTTCTGATTCTGATTCTGATTCTTATAATAAAATGGGGGGAAAAAATAACCTTTCACATAATCTAACTGTAAAATGTTTGTGTGACACACTCAGAGTGAAAGAGAACAACTAAGACTGATAACAGCCACTGAGTGTATTAGGTCAGTTATTCAGAAAATAGCTTTGGCTTTTAATATGGTGTCATTAATTATTTAATCTACACAGTCTGACACCAACACCAACCCTTACAAAACAAATATATTATAACAAATGTCATACAATGAAAGATTTCTTTGATTTCAAACAATGGAAGCACATTGTGGAACCACACGGGGTGAATATCTGCTGTTTCACATTAAAACTGTCCAATGTGCAATGACTGAATATTTGTTTTCATGCTTGAAAAGTAAAACATATATTGTGTATCAAGTTGGATGACCTTGGAACACAGTCTGAAGGATTACAATGTCTTAATACAATTTACCTGACAGTTGGATAAACAGAGACGTTGTCATCCGTCTGATTGGAAAGCCTTGCTCGAGTTACAGGAGTAGGATGGTGTGCATTGTCAAGAAGACACTGCTTGTAGATGGTCTAAAAGAGGAGCAGAGTGTATACAGTCAGGCAAACACACTCCATGGAACACATGCTGAAGCCTATTCATCACATTACAATAGTACAGGTGATATGCCGGAGGCAGGAGCAATGTGAATGAACACACGGCTCAACCTCACTCAGACAGATCATTCTCAAAAGCACACACAAACTCAGATCCTGTTGATCCTGTTTTTAGTCTCAGAAAAATCCAAGAAAGACAGCTGCAATGTTTTCATACCGTGCTGACATCGAGAGGCAGGATGAAGACGATGAGGAAGCAGAGGTACCAGGACAGCAGCGTTCCCAACAGGACCATCCGCTGTTGCTTCCGCAAATCTCCATAGCGGTGGAGGAGGTACAGGGCCAAGAGGAAAACGACCACGACCACGACAGCCAACGCAGTGCCACTCATAGTGATGAATGAACAGACAGACGTCAAGGGGTCATGATGACAGACTACTGGAGGAAACGAGAGAGAGGTAAACAGATAAGAGAGCGAGAAAAGAGGAGCTCATTGGACAAACTGCAAACAGATTGGATATCAGCTGTTATCTGAAGGACAGCAGGGAAAAACACTATGACATGAACACTCAGGGCAAAACACATACATGATACAGCAAGATAGTGAGACAGATGTAGAAGAATGTCTATACTTTATGTTTTAGCACCTTTATTATCACATATGTGACCGTGTGTATGTTTTACATTATAATTCACCATTCGGTAAATAAAGCTCTTGAATATATTTCATATATTGTTAAAGGCTTTTCACTCATTTCTGTAAAAATACCAAAATCTGTAAGCGGACTCAACTTGTGTAATCCATCACAGTAATCAAATTACTTAAAATTACATCATATTATTGCATTATTTTAATCAAAGTTACATTATCATTATAAAAATTAGATGCAATGCAGTGCAACCTTTTTTAAATTTGCATTTTAACTCTAACTGTGATCATTTATGCAAAGACTGACACAGTGCCCGACTTGTTTGTCCAGAATATCCCACAGATGTTCAACTGGATTGAGATCTGGTGAATTTGGAGGCCAAGTCAACACGATGAACTCATTGTTGTGTTCCTCAAACCATTTTTTTTTTTGCTTTGTGGCACGGTGCATTATCCTCCTGAAAGAGGCCACTGCAATCAGGGGGTACTACTTCTATGAAAGGGTGCTTTCGTCAGTGGACAGGGGTTAGCATGGGCACCCAGACTGGTCTGCAGCTACGCGGCCCTGTATGCAAAAAACACTGTGATGCACTGTATGTTCTGACACCTTTCTATCAGAACCAGCATTAACTTTTTAAGCAATTTCAGCTACAGTAGCTCATCTGCTGGACCACATGGACCAGTGTTGACCCTGTCACCAATTCACAGCTTTTCCTTCCTCATGGACCCCACAAGTCAGAGCATGCATTTGTAAATGGAGCCCAAAAATAAAAATGACTTGTCTTTATAAAGAGCTAAACACACAGTCATGTGACTTAAATCCGGTACTTTCGTTCCGTGTTCAAACAATGGGCGTTTCAGAAACATACAGTAGCCTATGGTCACTGTTGGACACTGTGTCCACTCTATCGCAGCCATAGCAGTATCTTCCGTCTTTCCTTGCAGCCATGTCAAATGTAACTGAATATTATTTTATAGATTATTATTATTACAGATTATTTAAGACCGATAACATTTTTTTTTTACTTACACTAGTTGAATGCAGGCCTCGTCATTTTCATGTCTCTCCTGCGGTCAGATTAATCCCTCAACAAAAACAAAGCTATACCGAAACCAGCTGTGGTCTGAGCTGTTGATCCGGATCGTCGGTTCACATAGACTCGGTCTGTGGTTACAGAAAGCAGAGCCGATGTGACTCTTACCTTTTCACTTTCTTCTCTCAGGCTGAGGCTTGTAAACCGGTCAGATGTCTGAATATCACACGGCGTTCCTCAGACGTGGAGCACCAATAAATGTACACAACCTTTGAAACTGCATTACGTAACGGCCGTACAGCGTGCTCCCAATCTGTGGCGCCGCAAGGATTTCTGGGTATTGTAGGCGGAGGAAACCAGACGCTGTTGTAGTTCCACGAAATAAACACACAGGCCTGTTGCAAAATAACGTGACAGTGTAAACTACATTTGAATAAATGGCAAAGGTTTTGTACACTGTATATCATATTTATTTTTCATTTATATGATGAAATACAAAGAAAATTAGAGGTGGAATGTAATTTAGTAAGTGCATTTAGTCAAGTGTTGTAACTAGCCAGCTTTAGTTACAAGTTACTTTACAAATTAAGATTTTATAAAAATATGTTATACTGTTATGTTCCCTGTGATGAGCTGGTAACGTGCCCATGGGGTACCCAAAGTCAGTCGCCCCAGGGCAGCTGGGATAGGCTGCAGCCCCACCGTGACCCTGATGAGGATAAGTGGTTACACATAATTGAAGAATGGATGGACCTTATAAAATGTGACGCTTTGTAAAGGACCAAACATTTTATACAAGTACAGCTGAAACGATTAATCAATTTATACAAGTGATTAATGATTGATGAATAGAGAATTAAGTAGCAACAATTTAAAATATTTCACGGTTCCAGCTTCTCAAATATGAGAATTTTCTTCTTTTCCTTTTAATTATTAGAATCTTAAATAATTTAAAATTAGGTTTACACTATTGATGATATTTGTGACAGCATTTCTATGATCAGTTGATTAATTGAGAAATAATCAGCAGATTAATTCATAATGAAAATAACCATAAGTTATAGTTCTATACAAAATAGTTCAAAATGAACTCCACCTCAACCAACTACAACAGTAAAAATAATAGAAGATGAAGATACTGCACATACAGTAATAATAATTGGGGTTTGGGATGCCTCCAGTATATACTGGATCTATCCTGAGCCACAAAATGATTTTATGGTTTACATTTTTTGTAAACATATGCACTATAAAACTGGTATATGAGAAGAAGAATGAGTATTTAGGAAAATCTGCTGTTCCTAACAAATTGTGTGTATAGTGAGTAAAAAATTAAGATGTAGATGAAAGTCAAGCATGCAGATTATATCACAATGGTAAAAAAAAAAAAAATCTGATTTCTGATCTCATTCAGGTTTATACACACACTGAATCAGGACATGCAATTATGCAGAAAGTTTTTCAGATATGAGTTTATGATGTTTCATGATTCCAGAGCTGATTCACCCACACTTAAACATAACACACATGAAATCCTTCCAGCTGAAAGATGATTGTTTAACTGTCTTGATGAATTTCAACTTTTGCCAATGTTAGTTGCACATTCAGTCATGTGAAACCAAATCAAATCACACACTTCTGGTAACAATCACCTATCTTGTACACACTTTTCAAGCAACTTTTCTCTTTTAGTTTACTTTGTAAACAAATCCCAACAATTCAGCCTTCAATATTAAACATCTATAGATGTACATGGAACTTGAGAAGGCGAAGTGGACACTCTGCACTCCAAAAATGTAATGGTTGTGATGGAGAGCTTTTGATTTACCTCTAAATGTCATCCGGCATTCAACAAAGTTGAAAAATGTTGGAGAAAAAAATGCAGAAAAATGCAACAAAAGAAGAAAAACTTCTTCAATCCTTTTCAGCTATGGAGGAACATCCACACATATGGGTCGTCTGCGTACACAGGGCCCAGTACGTTGAAGCACACAGCCCTGTGTTCCAGTAAAAAGTCCATCTGGCTCAGCAGATCCAGACACAGATGTTCCACAAGATACAGACAAACAGACCAGTTTTCAGCTGCTCTGGATACACCCAGTGAGTCCATCCAAACTGACCCAAAAATGTCCAGAGATTCTGGCCAGTCCTCTAGAAGATTTTCCATCAACTCCATCTGGTTTATAAATCTATCCAGGATTCACGTCAATGAACAAATCAATCTTGTATATCCACAGTCACTCAGAGTAGATTCCTATGGTCTGTTACATTACTCCTCTCTGTTTCTCCGTCGCTTTGTTTCTGCAGTGCTCTGCTCATTGGCCCAAACAGTTAGAGTACAGTGCAGATAAAACCTGGCAGCATCGACAGGTGCTTAGCGAGGCCATCTGTCAGCCTACATTCTCATCTTAACCTCTTCTTCCTCTCGGATTAGTATAGTAAGCTGTATAACCATTCAGACACTAATGCCCTAGTTATATCCTCGGTATCCCCATTCATAAACTTGTGCAGGTGAGATTTACTCACTTGTTTATTGTAGAGTATACATGAATCCACTTTTTTAAGATCATTGCTCTGCTTCAGTTCTGAATTGAGCCTTGTCTTACTCTCTCAAACCTAACACACACACAGGCAGAGAGACAGGTGCGCTCATATTCACACTGATACTGGAAAATATGGTTTCCGTTTCACTGGCGCATCTGTGGCTTGTGAGAGGAAACGTGAACATCAAGAAAGTGTGTGGCAGACAGTGTGTTCATATCAGATCATTTAAAATAGTTCATCATGATGCAGTTTTTCCAGCTGCTCTAAAATTGTTGAACTAACAGAAATTGTTGCACTCAGTATGGTGAGTTTCTTATTTTACAGTTGCCACCACTAGATGGAGGTAATGAATTTGTTCTTAAACATGGCAACGTAGTACAGAAACCATAGGGAAGTTTGTGAAACCCAGCTGACAGATTACTGACTACATAAAATTAATGCTGTGTAATATGTTAGTGCTGCAATAAATCTGTAATGTTCAGTTTTGGTTCTATTTTTAGAGCGGTGTACATCGAACTTTATGATCATCTGCCCTGTAAATGTACTTATTACTAGTTATATTTATATAACTGAAATATAATTTCACACTCGCAGAACCAGGATATAAAAACTGACAAAACAATCAAAGTTGCAAAAAAGTACTGCAGCAAATGTTTCTCAAATCTTCCAGCAAACTCAGTAACTAACAACAAATTGCACAAACATAGTATGATATAATTGCTCCTAATGCCAGGATGCTGCAGATGATAATAATTATGTGTTGAAACAGACTTGTATTTTTATTATTATACTTAGAATCTAAATGGGAGTTCATCTGGTCATGCTTCTATCAAGCCCTTCATTAGGAGGAAAACAATAATCATACTTGAATAAAATATAAAACTAAAAAAAAAAAAATCTATTCACGAGGAGGGGAGCCAGCCCGCCAGCCCGCCAGCCCTTGAGACTGAAAACAAGCTGTGATAAGATGAGATACTAGCTATCTCTCCTTTATGTCATTGTCTTCTCTTTTTTTATTCTGTTGTCATTAATCACTTTAATCTTTTGTTTACAGAGAGATGCTCTTCTTTGGCCAGTTGTTTACGATACAAAAAAGCATGGTGTCATGTTTTAATCTTTGAGAGCCTCATATCCATCTTTAACAAAGACTCGGTCAGGTTTCTGCTCGGTCATTCCCACTGGGACGACGGGGCACTGATTATTTGGGAAACTCAAACCTCGAACCGAACTTCAGTGATAATAGGAAAGAGTAGAGCTCAATCGTGAGAGGTCACTTAATTCACAGAAGACAAGACAACAAGCTCACTTCCAGTGACACAGGTGAACCCGATTAAGGTAATTAACACTGCAGAGGACAATCAGATATTTATATAGCAACCAATCAGCATCAAATACTAGTGGTCGGAGAGGTACTCACATGCTTATATGGTATTGCTAAGCAATACCACCATGTTAAACCTCCTGATCCTATCAATGGCCCAATCAATAGACCTTTTTCACAGCAGCCATAATGACATGAAATAGTAATGTAAACACAGGTGCTACCAATGATACTAATTGAGGTTCAGTTCCATTCAGGTCAAACAGAGTCAGGGTGCTGCTGTGGTGCATGTTGGCTCACTGGAAAGGCTGTGCTTCAATAAATGGAACAGAGCCTTAATTAGTATCATTGGAAACACATTGAACACCTACTATATCATGTCAAAATGGCTGCTTTGAAAAAGGTTTATTACTTTTGCAATCATGGGCGATTGTTCGGATAACAGTGAGTTAAAATACTGTAGAATGGGCAGCTCCAAAGTATTATCCAGATATATATACAGTATTGTTTTGTACTGTAAATGCAAACACTGCAGATGTATGTTTATACAAGGACCACTCACGCAGTATGTGCACATGCATACATATGTATATAGTGTTATTTCAAGACTTTTTTGTCCACATATTCTGTATGTTTTCTCTATCTTTCAGGTGTACAGGCACACATGCCTATATTTGAGTAGATGTGTTGGAATGATATGCATCATGATGTACCATTTTGTAATGTATAGCATGTGCAGACACCGTGGATTTGGACTTGCATGCATATATAAAGCAAATGTGGGGATCGATACTTTTGTTTCTTGTTTATGGCTCTTGTCACACTCTGGATTGGGGGGTCTTGGGTGTGAGTTGGTGAACAGGTATATACATACACAGGACATTCTGCAGTGTGGTCACAGCATGATTTGATACAGTCCTTCAACATGTTTATGTGGTATACAAACAGCTATAAATAAAAAATAAATTAAAATAATAATTGCAGAAAGAAAAAAAACTGACCCTTCCATATATATTATATAATTAAATTATAACTATTGATACATTAATGCATAAGCAGTCGGTAAAGGTGGTGCTAATTGTAACTACTTTATATAGCTTCATTTCTAGCTTAACCTGCAATATTTCATCATAATTTATTAGTTGTGCACAAATGCATGGAAACACCATATGTTACAACACTTAAAAAATTATATTTTAGGTCAGCATTTCTTTGTCTTTTCAAAGGTGTTTCCTTTTGCCTCTAGCTTGATCACAGAAGGAACAGAAGGGATTCCTTGTTGGTGAGCAGGGGAAGTTTGTTTTCCCGTGTGGTAAACTCTGCCACTGAGCCCAGTCTGCTACTGTTACTGAGTGTCTAGACTTCCTCTGTCTTTTCTGCTGCCTTTACTCACTCTCTTTCTCCTCAGAGTTCAGCCCAAATCTTCAGTCATTATTATCCATGTGTCTAGCATCTCCTCTTTTTATCCTCCTCACTCCCCACCAACATTGCTACCCTCCTTCTCCATATCCAGAAGACGAGCCACTGGGACCACATCCAGTGTGGCCTTATTCAGATCAGTGAGAAACGGTGCGTGAACAGCCTCGTCTCCCATCGTGCTCATTGAACAACAGCTACAAGTGCGCTGAGACCCCTGGGTTTGAAGTCTGTAACATCTGATCCATGGGAAACCCTCATACACAATGATACTGGTGAACAATGTGTCCCCAGTTCTGTGTGTCCCCTGAGGGCCACTGTAGACTGCAGATCTTATAACCTGTCCTGGATACATCACTCCCCTGGGAGTGGGCCACTCCCATCTGAAACGACTGGCCTGATGAAGCAGCCTGGGCCAGCTAGAGTTACACACACTCAGTGGCTGAGATTGGAGAGAGGCTATGGCCTGTGTGTATTTGTGTATAAAATGTGCATGTGTGTGTGTATGAGAGAGAGAGTTTGTTTTGACACCAGGTTTTTTTATAGGACGTCTATATGTTACTAATGGTATGTTTGTAATTACCGTATAAAAAAAGTTGATGAGGTAATGAAATTTCTTCACCTTCTTGCAAAAGAAAGCTCCCCAAATATCTCTCTCCAAATGTTTATGTAATCTGATGAGCAACGGCAGTAACAGCCAATCACTATTTCCTATTTAAAGGAGGCTCAAATAAATAAAAGTCAGAAAGCAGACAATTCTCCAATTGTATGTTTTTGCTAACATGTCTGTGATAATCTGATTCTTCACTTTGATCCCTTTACAGTCAATCCCAGTAGAACATGTGATACCATTAAAGGCACATGTCTGTTATGGTCAACAATGAATGAACAGATGATGGAAAAACAGAAACCTATTTTGTTCCACATTCCTCCGGTAATCTATTTAACAGAACTGAGACCAGACTTCTAACAGAACTATTCAAGACTCTGCGCTCTCCTGAACTTACAGACTCTTACGCAAGAGCAGAGAGGTGTTTGATCTACTGTACGGTCAGTGAGCGAGGGAAGATGTTGCAGTCGAACTGACCTATTGCTTTACCATATAAATGATAGATAGATTAAGATGTTGCATTGACTTACTACTTTTATTTCTTGGAAACTTTAGTTTTAGCCATAACCACTAAATGCTTAACTCCAACAAAACCCCCAAACCTCAAAATAAATCATTAAAAACTGTTAAATGTCCAGAGGTTAAAAACCCTCTGGACATGTTTTAAGATATCTGAAAATAATCTGCTTTGAATATAAAGTTCAATTGCCTAGTTATAAATTATGAAACTTACAAAAAAGAAAACATACCATGTTAATTAATTAGCTTTAGAAGTGTGAGTTTTTTGTTGTTCTTTTACCTTTGGACAGAGCCAGGCTAGCTGTTTCCAGTCTAAGCCATGTTATCCAGCTGCAGGCTGTAGCTTCATACACACTGTGCAAACATGAGAGTGGTCTCAATCTTCTCATATGTCATATTATTCTTAGCATTTTTCCACAAATGTTAAACTATTCATTTTAGGTTTTTTTTTATTTATTTAACCTTTATTTAACCAGGAAGGGTCCCATTGAGATTAAAAACCTCCTTTTCAACAGAGTCCTGTCCAAGACAGGCAGCAGCACAAACAAAGAACAAGTCCAATTATAACAGATACAAGACACACAGACAATATTACAACATATGGCAATCTAGAAAAATAATAAAAGTACAATACAAACCATGAAGGTGAACACAGAAACAGTCTTCTAGTGTCACACAATGTGCAAAACACATTGAGTGAAAGGGGTCTTCAACCCTGCAGCTTTTTGTCCACAGATGGGAGGTAAGTCCCCACAATGACCAGATTTTTGGCCCCACAATGTGATTAGCATGTAAGTGTACACACAAAACGACACATTTTCAACCCAGCATCCATGGCAATGTGTCACATTCACCTGCTTTTCTATTGTTTCCCTGTGTTTTATAGCTGATTTTCTTTTTTCCCCTTCAGTTTACAAGTTCAGCTCTTTAGCTGACCCCATCAGCAGATGCCTTGCTTTGCTCGCTGAAGACAAAGGAGGCTGTTGTCTGTTGTTGCTTGTTGCGGATAGCTGTGTGACGGATGCCATGTGGGTCGCTGCGGTGAGGTTGTGGAATTGTGAGGTCGCGATTTAAAGCCTTCCAGATGAGCTGAGGTTTAATTATGGGAGAGGCAAAGATTTGGCCTGTCAGTGCTGGCGTCTCACACACACACACACACATACACACACACACAATGTCCAGGGATGGTTTTGCAATATTTTTCTGGGAATGGTGTGCTTGTAATCATTTCTAAAGAAATAATAACCCTTACTAAAGAAATAATAACTTATACTGGCACAGATGATAGAGTCATATCTCCATCCTTAATGTCTTGGCACAATCAGCATTCTCTGCTATAAAATGTCTAAGCTTGTGGGGCGGATCCCTTTGCCCGGCATTCCCAGCTCCCACCAGCAGCAGCACCAGCAGCAGCACTGGTAACTCAAAAAGAACAGAGATTAGAAAACTATACTAAACGAAGACTGTACAAAAGCTAACTAAATATGCGCTTCAAATAGAAAACCAATGTACTGTCAAACAATAAAGTGTGTTATATGAAACTGTGATTTATTTCAATACTAAATGTTAAGCCATTGTAGACTAATAACTTAATTAAATGTATAATGTGTATAAACAAAATACAACAAAACTTAACTATAGAAACAAATGTGTGAGTGCAGAAGGTTACCGACATTTATGGTTGTGTGGCCATCACAACCCTGCTTTGACAGAGTAAGCAGTAATATTTTTACGTATTGACGAGTGAATTAAATTATTCAATCTATTATATTCATTGTCATCATAGATCAAATATAACACTAATAGTGAGTTACCAGACAGTCTAATATAATAACAAGCCTTTTCATCAGTATAATACAGTACAATAAATGTCATAACAGCAGTGATGTAGTGGGATATGCAGCCCTGACAATGATAGCCAGTCCCTGCACTAATAACCCTGACTCAGTCTATTCAGACTGATGTGATGAGTGAAGCTGTTCAATGTTTCTGAGACCCAGGGGATGACTCAGAAAGATTGTAACACAGCACTTATTCACTCTCTCTAGAGTTCAGACAGTAAATGACTGTTAGCTCAAAGCTAACAATAGTTATCCAAGCATTTCAGAGGAACGACAAGGAACGATGCTTCTCCTTTTATATCTCTGTCAGACAACCAAGTGTCTCATATTTAGAGAGCGTTCCAGCTGTTAAATCAACTTTTACATGCACCTATGAGAGCCGTCAGGAAGCCAGTAATGCCACTTAAAGGAAATACCAGTCTACAGCCATGCTGCAAGGCCTGTGGAGCTGTGTCATTGTTATGCTCTGAGCTAAATGCTAATATCAACATACTACCATGCTCACAGTGCAATGCTACTCTTCTGATGTTAACCATGGTCACCATCCTAGTTTAGTCTGTTAACACAAACACAAACTACAACTAAAGCTGATGGGAATGTGATGCGCTGTGCAGGTAACTGGTCATAAACTGAAGAGTTAAGGGATCGCCAAAGTTATTACAGTTCATCCTGTGAGGAACCTGAATGTCTGCACCAAATTCCATGGACTGCCACTCTGTCCCTCCCTTCAGCCACTCCCACTTCCCCTTGCATTTCTATGAAGCTTTGCAGCCCCTGCAGTGCTGTCCACCAGACTTTCCCAAGCTTCCTCAAACTAGCCTCCAACCTGAACCTCAGTCAACTAGCCCTGAGCTTGGATCACTGGCGCCAGCTAGTCCAAGTCTGGAATCCTTGCATCTTCTGAATGTTATGAGCCTTCAATGGACCAGCTGAGGAGTCACCTTGCTGTCCATCAGACATCTTTTATTGGGTTCTCACCCTGCCATTTTCTGGTTTGGACCTTTTTTCCCCCTATAAGCCTATGTATCTTCATATTACTATTAAAATCTGCCTGGTTGTCTGGACTTGGGTTCTTTTCTTTACTTACTAAGACGCCCTGTGATATCATTAGGATTCATCTGCTGGCAACCATGAATGTCTGTACAAATTTTCATTGTAATCCATCCAAAAGCTGTTGAGATATATCAGACTGGACCAAAGAGGTGGACTGGGACTGTCATCCCCAGAGTAACGACAGTCAAGTGGAATAATAATACAGTTTGACTCATGAATATTATCAAGTAGATGTTTTAGTGAACCAGTGAGACAGTTCTTAGAGAAGTAGTCGTTGCTAATTATATTTTTATTATAGGAAAACGTATTATCCCAGTCTCTCCAACAAGATTGTTTTCAGTGTAACTCATTCAGTCATAGGTTACATCATACTCAACATCACATTTTCCAGACTGACTTGCAGATTTTTGAATTTGAATTGAATGCCTTCATTGGAAACTTCCTACTATAAAAGTATTTCTACTAAACATTTATCTCTACACAAAGAGAAGAAACATTTCACAACACGCTCTGTGGATTGTTGTCAGTAACTGTGTCATTATATCAGATATAACACAACTGAACTGACGTATTTGGCGTATCACTCGCAGTTTCTCTGTACTGAAATAATATTTATCTTAGAAAGACTACCTTGAAAGATACTTGAAATTCTGGGTATGAGAAAAAAAAATCACTGCCTCTTTAAACGAACTCTCCCTTTTACTCGCGTCTAAA